>OX101810.2:39209008-39451883 GCA_944452925.2 Chrysolina oricalcia | reverse complement strand
TTTTGCTCACGACTACAGAGTCAGAGTGCTAAAATGCATTCATGAGTTCATAGATCTATCTTTATAAGCATTCAAATCAAGATTTCCGAAATCCAAATTTCTGTTATTATGCAGACCAAGGGAACGAATCCACGATGAGAATGATTATTTCACAGATCAACCAGGATATTTTGTACAACCCTGAATCGAACAAATTGATTATGAACAAACACCAATTGAAAACTTTGATCATGAAGTAAAACAACTGCAAACGGATTTTCACGATACCATGTCATCAGACAACCCACCTATCAGTTGAACACCAACCCATGTAATAAATTGCAAACCCGAGTCTCAACAAACCCGGTATCCAGACAATTCAATACTCGAACCTCAATATTCAACTCGACAAATTCCTCCTGCAATAGAAATCAAATCGAATTTTGCAGCGCTATTCAAAACTCGCGAATTCGAGACAGTGATTAATGCAATGAAAAATCACAAGACAGATCAGCATTTTTTATATCTTCCAGCTGTAGTGATTTATATTATTCAACCAACCCAGCTAATTTTAGATTATGAATCAACACGGGCGCAAGCATTTCAATTTTCAAAAGGAAAATATAGAATAATACAAAGATATTTTCAGAAAATATACCAGTTACAGGAGTTACGAATGGAAAAGTAAGTCAGTTTTGATATATTTTGGTACAGAAGAAAAACTATAATTCGGCATAAAGTTTATGTACGCGATAAGAAATTGAATTTTAGGTAGAGACTTTTTGAAACGACTTAATGGAATAGTAGATATTGGTAGTGAAGTTTTAATTTAGAATTATCAAACCTTTCCTTTATATGCAGCCTACAAACAACGGTAAAGAAAATGTTCGAGGAAATTTTAAAACTCGAAAAATGTCAATATTTCACCACCCTTCATTTGACCTCAGATTTTCATTGAATTGAAATGTACCCCAACGATATAAAAACAACTTTATTTTGTTGAAATTGGTTTTTACAAAATTTCTCAGAATGCCTCTTGGAATGAAGAACTCTCCTACAAATGATTTTAGACCTACTTCTAACTGGACTTAGGAACGAGAGAGGTTTGCTACATATGAATGATATAATTATTCATTCGCCGACTATATACGAGCACACATTTTACTTGAAACTTGTTTTGAAACGATTAGGACTTTGATGAAGAATTTTAACAATCTGTTCAAGGATTGAAGGAAGTGTTAACTTCAATCCCTAATTTAATGTATCCAAATTTTGATGAACTTTAATTTTGACAAATGACGCAAGTTCATTTACAACGTTTTATCTTGAGGACCAATAGGAAAATTACCTATTGCCTATGCGTCTAGAACATTCGGTGGTAGATTAAAAAGGGTATTTGCTTGTAGATACTTCAAGTTAATGCTTTACGTTGTAGTTCACACTTCAAACAATTGAAGCATTTACTCCACATAATTTTTAAAGTAACACTAAAGTAAGTACTAGGAGTACTCACTTCATACTTTGTGTTTTGTTTTATTTCTAGAACATCCCGATGATATTCTGTGAGAAATATATAATTCTTACCTTCACTTCGCAGTTCGTTTTTTCTCGATTTCGTTGGTGCTGGAAATGACTTTGAGAAGGTAAGAGAGGAATGAGGAAAACACCACACTTGTTGAAATTAATTACTAGACCGGAAGCACTCCCTAAGATCAAAATAACTTTACCCGAAAAAACTATTATTAAGGAACAAATAGAAAGTGAAAAATATCAGGACCGACTCCGACTCTAACTAACCTTTTTTCAATTCACTGATAAAATTACTGAAAGCGACATTGCCAAATCCTCCCCACAAAATTCTCATACTAAATTAAGTTATGCTACGACATACCCCCCACCCTGAAAAGTTGCTTTTCAGCTAACTCGTAAATACCATGGCTTCCATCAAGTATGTACCGGTATGAAGATGTATCTTATGATAAAAATCTATCAATTTCTTCGTGAAAGGATCCTTGCCAAGGATTATAATAGGATGCCGAGTCGTGAAAGCAATGGACGCACTCGCTAACCTACCACCTACCATGAGAACTCTGATTTGAAGAAAGGGGATTAACTTGAGCAGTCGATTCGATTTTTTTTCCCGAATTGAAAAGTTCGATATCCGATCCAAAATATTTGCCTTGTACGATTCTCACCAAAACCAGTTCAGCATTATTCATCTCATTTGTGGTGATAAAACCTTTCCCCGGAAGGAGCTTTACAAAACGAAGCACCCTTACTGTTATCCGCAGAATAGTAATATAAAATGATGACTTCAAGATCATGTCGTTCAATGGATGCGTTTCCGTATCCTCTAACGGAACGAGACATTTTGTGGAATCAGTATCTTCACCAGAATCCTCAACACACACCTATTCTCATTGATAGGCCAATTTGCAATCGGCAATTTCATCCAACTTGGACCAGAAGCCCATAAGTTAATATCCATCAACTGAAAAAGAGTTGCACCCCTAGATAAAATGTCCGCAGGATTCGTTACCCAGATATATGATACTACTCAGCATTTGAAATATTTTTTTTTATCTACGAAACCCTGTTGGCGACAAATATATCTTTCATGGGAGCAGAATTCAACCACTGAAGAACTGTCGTCGAATCCGAATACGCAACTATTTTTGAAATACAAATTTTATCATGGAAAATTTCTGTAACATGCTTAACCTAGATAAAACGAGAGCTGCAACTAACTCCAGTCTAGGAATTGTAACCATTTCGAAGGGGAAAACCTTTGATTTAGCGCATAACAAGTTAACAGTTTAAGCTCAATTTATAAATTCCGCTGCCGTAGCTACAGTTGACGCAGCCGAAGATGAAATATGCTTGATAGGTACAACTGTTTCCAAACTCCGCTACGACACGTTACCGCTGCTGTTGCCGCAGGAAGATAACCAACGTTTATCTTTGACAACAACGGAGATTTCAGGTTTTATTTATTCGATAAGTCTAGGCAAGTGACATACAATTATGGATGTAGGGTTGTTTTTGACTCGTTTGGAATCATTTCCTCACATATTTGAAATATAATTCCATTCTGAATACGCATGCGCTGGTTCAGCGGTCGGCAAGTTTATAAATTAACAAGTTTTTCGACAACTGCAACTGCAACGGTTGCGGCAACTGTAGCTACGGCGGCGGAATTTATAAATTGAGCTTAATTTATCCGTTATCTGTAACTGTTCGCACATACACCACAGCTTCCCATCCATCCATGCTGGCATCCGCAAAAAGCCACTATCATTACTGGAGATGTTCTCACGGTTCCCATATAACGTGACAACTGAATCTCCCCAAAAGTAGACCATTCATTTTTCAGTTTCAACCACGTCTGGGAAATTTCATCAAGGACTATATCATACCAACCTATTTTTAGTTTCCATATCTCCTTTATCAACACTTTCGAATACAAAATGAACGGTGCTACTAATCCTACTGGATCATTACATCGCGCCACCGTAGGAAAAATTATATGTTCACTACAGCTGGACTCCGGAACTGGAAACCGATACCTGAAACTGTCGATGTCTGGATTCCAGAACATTCCTAAAATTTTAGTTTCTGTCTTGAAAAGTACCGATTGTGACAGCCTCTTTCCAGGTGGGATTTTCTCCATCAATTCCACCGAACTCGATGACCACTTTGTCAAATCGAACCTTCCCTCTGCAAATATACCTACAGATTCTGAATATAGTCGATGAGCTTCCTCCTCTGAAGAGACACTACAAACCAAATCATCCATATATAAGTCCATAGACACTACTTCTGCTGCAAGTAGATATTCATACCCTTCCTCTTTTATTAGCTGTTTTATTGTGCGTAGAGCCAAATAAGGACTGGTCTTGAAAGGCCAAAGTAGTCTCTGAAACCGCCAGAAAGTTTGCTATTTTGATCTGGTGGTACATTCTCCTAAAGTCTACAGTGGCCGCTATTTGAAAAACTCTGAAATTCAACAACAAAGGGAAGATGTCCGTCTGCAGTATCGGGCCCCCGAACAGAGTATCATTCAAAGAAATGTTGCTATCTGAGGATGCACTAGCATCCAGCACTATTCGAATCGGAGTGCTGGAACTATCTGGTTTAAAAACAACATGTTGAGGGATGTGACCTTGTTCAATAGATTCTCTCATGATATCATTGTAACATGAGCGCAATTCCGGAAATTTCATTAATTTGCTTTCTAAAGAAAACATTCGCATCAAAGCACCTGTTTTAGAATCACCCAAAATATTTGAAGACCTTTTAAAAGGAAGAGCAACCGTGAATTTCCTTTCTGCATCTCTACTGAAAGTACTAATGAACATTTTCTCACATTCTGCTTCTTCCGCATCCGGTAAAGTATTTTTTTGGGACTTGCTCAATTTCCCAAAAATGTTTGACAAGTTCATTCAAAGATGATTTTTCCTTCAAAGTAAAAGATACATTCGAATCTGAAGCCGAGTTGAACATCGGAACTTTTCCCATTATAACATACCCGAAAACAGTTTGTACCGCCACTGCTGAACCTATTGGAGACGTAAAACTCTTGTTCCCCATCACTGTTGCAAAGAGCTCAGCAGCTATGATAGATAGATAGATAAATAATTTATTGGTTCTTGAAGATCATACATGCATGATATAGAACAAGTCAAAATGATCCTATAGAAAAATAGCGTAACATAATAAATGACAAAACTAAGCATGAAAAATATACATTTGACAATCACAGTAAATATTGATAATAAATAAAATAAAAATATACATATTAAAATAAATACAGGTATACGCAGCACCTAGTCACATATTATACCTAAGACAGATATATTGAAAACTTAAAATTATGTTAAAAATATATAAAAGGTCATATGAAGTTTTTGTCCTCAAAATACTCTTTCAGTGAGTAGTATGCCTTTTGTGTCAAAACTAACTTTATCTGTCTCTTAAATTCAGTCGGTGAATACTCTTTGAAAGAATTAGGTAAGTGATTGAATATTCTTATAGCCATATACTTTGGACAGTATTCGGTGCTCTTTAGTTTATGTACAGGCACCTCCAAAATATTAGAGTTCCTTGTTTCATACTGTCCTACACCCAAGGTTTTGAAGGAGTTTATCTCATTTTTAGCATATTGTAGTACATGAAATATATACAAGGAGAACACGGTTAATATTTTCAGTTCTTTGAAAATGTTCCTGCAACTCATCCTTCTTCCACCTTTAACAATATTTCTTTTTTGAAGCTTTAATATTCTATTGGTTTCATGAGATGCACCCCAGGTTATAATACCATATGATATTATTGCTTGAAAGCGAGCGTAGTATAATGTGAGCAAGATATATCTATCAACCATTTTACTTAGTTCGTATAGTAAGTAGCATTGTGGACTTAGTTTTTTGCAAGTTTCATTATTGTGGTTGTACCATGAACAGTTCTCCGTTATTTGTATGCCAAGGAATTTTGTCGAATTGACTTGATTTATAGAGTTGTAATTTTTTGGTTTTATTAGCATACTTCGATCAAAATGTTTATTTGTATGGCTAAATCTAGTGATGTAAGTTTTCTATGTGTTGAGCACCAATCTATTTGCCATGAACCACGGGCATTATTTATCTCAGTATGTGCTGCTGCCACTGATTTTGACAAGTCATTTTCAGGGATCAAAAATGATCAAAAATGATACTGTCAATTCCCGTTGGTTCATTAAATTTATCATCAGCTAATTCAGAATTTCCGAAATTGCACAAAAAACTACGATCAACTCTTAATCTAGAAAGTTTGTCAGAAATTGTATCCACTCACAAAGCTTGCATAAAATATTTCATTGATGAATCATACCGAGACGCTACAATGAGGTCTGTAATACCTCTTACCGAATTAGAATTTGAAACAATTCCTTGCACGGAAACTGAACTTTGGGATATTTTTAACCCTATTTTTTTGAACAATTACGAGTAATGAGATGAACCTTATTGCCACTATCCAATAAAAACCTAGCAGTTTGACCTTCACCTGAACCGTTGAGGGCCGGTTGTTCAGTCAGAGATAATCAGCAGTTTTATGTGAATCTTGGTTTATCGAGTTGTTCACTGCATTGTTAGAACTCTAATCCTGGTTTGATTTCAGCTTTCGCTAAACCAGCAAAATCGATGGATTAGCACTCAATTTGACATAACTGATGGACATTACAACAGTAGAACTGCAATATGAAATAGTATGCAGAAATAATCCGAAATCACTTTCACAAAAATGCTCAAGGACGATGATATACCTAACGGTAATGGAAATGGTAATGTAATGGGTGGGGGATGCAAGCGTCAGCGACTAGGCCCCAGTGAACCCTTTTTGCAATCCCCGGCATCTTCACTCATCCCATGGCGGATACCTACTCGGACCTCTTCGAATTTCATATGAAAGTCGGAATGTCCTTTCATTGCAATGAGTGCAATTCTTCCTCCTTAATAGTGGCAGCTCCGAAGACGTTTTGTCTGAGTCTGCCATTAATACCACATTTGCACAGGAAGTGGAAGGAGTCCTCCTCCTCATTCCGCGCATAGTGGGTTTGCCATCAACAGTCGGAGTTCTTTGCGGCTTAGCTTCAGTATCTTGGCCGTCCTTGCCCTGTCGGGCCCCGATATCATCTGCTTTGACTGCCTGCAGCCGTTTATCCCTCTCCTCTCTCTTTTTAATGTATCAACGGCCCACTCATTCAGTGCCGTTGTTACATGTCTCCTTGTTATGCCGAGTGCGGGTTCGGGCCCGTGGTAGGGTTGCCCGGCACCTTGCGAGCTGGTCCGCCTGCTCGTTGCCTTCAATCCTTGCATGGCCCGGGGCCCACATCAGCGTTATTTACTTTTCAGTCGAAAGACTTTCCAGGGCACCTCTGCACTTCTGAACCAGTTTTGATGTGGTTCTGGTTGCATTCAGAGCTCTGATGGCAGCCTGACTGTCCGAGCAGACATATATGTCTCTCTGGGCTGGACCTCACATCTTCCATTCTGGTTGCCTACAGGAAGGCATACACCTCTGCTTGCAAAACTGTTATCAGGGAACCTAGCGCATAGGCTCTTTTCTCTCCGTTTTCCAAGTGAACTCCTGCTCCGTCTTGTCCTTCCTCCAGTTTTGACCCGTCTGAAAAACAGACCAATCTTTCTGGGAGAAATATCATTCTTTTCTCTTCCCACTCTCTCCTGTCTGGGATCTTTAGCGAGATCGTCCTTTTCCACCTAATTTTATCCTCTGTCTGTATCACTTTGATAGCTGATAGTGGGATTTCTTTCTCCGCTACACAGCGATTTCGGTGTGCCCTGTGTACCCCTCTCCTCACCAGCTCCCTGAGTCCCGCATTCTCAGATAGGACGCCATCGCTTCCTTCTTTATACAAGTTGGAAGCGACGGCAGACCCAGCAGTGCGTCTAGGGCTGCCGAGGGGGTCGTCCTCATCGCGCCGATTATTTTTCTACAAGCAGTTCTGCTGACGCATCCCGACTGTACTGCAGATTGACTTGACTTACTCTTATTTGATCCATCGAGGACTTCGAGAATAAAGGGAGGCAACCTACTTCTCTTCGGCCTGCCCAGAGATACCTGGCCTGGAGGAGGCAGCAGCCGCACCACAAACCGTCACCCGACGCACTGTCACGGTGATCATGAAGTAATGATTTTCCGTGGAGGATAACTTCTGACTCTGCGGATGGCCCACCTTCCTTTCGGTATGAGGCCGTTTCTTCCACCGTCTATCTAACGGAATCCCCGACGAGATAACCCATCCCATCTTCCACTACTCCTAAGAATTAGCGGGTCTAAGACTCAATTGTTTTTTTTTCCTGTTTTCTATCACAATTATTATTTAAACACAATTACGATAAATACATCTCTGTTACATTACAGTTACGATACGATTACAGTACAGTTACATTTCAGTTACATTACAGTTACATTACATTACATTACATGGTTACAATTTTTACATTGTTACGTGCGGTTTCACTTCTAACGAGGGGATATTTGTTACCCCAGGTGTTCGAGTGTTATTCTGTTTAGTTGTTTTCTGTCTCTGAATGTTGGTGTATATGCCATATGTTTCTCGTGCATTTGTCTTCGTGTAATTGTGCAATTGTGTATTATGTGTGTTGTGTTCTATTGTTCTTGTCTGCACTGGCAGATGCCGTCCGTTTCCCTCAGGCTGAAGCGCTTATAATATGCACAAGTGTTGCCTTGTCCTGTTATCAACTGTGTTGTTTTCCAAGAGAGTGCAATACATTTTGTTTCCACTGTTGGGAACATTTCATGCGTGCTCCTACCTCTCTGTGATGAGTCCCAGTGTTGCTGCCATCTGCTTATTTTGTTTTTTCGTTTTATTTCTTGAGATCGTTTCGTGTCTTTTGTGTGGAGTGTATTTCTTTGTCTTCCAGATGTTCCTTGGCTGCTGGGTCACGGTGATCAGCTCGAAGTACATATCCCAGCCTGATTTCTCCAATGGCCTGGCTATCTCCCGACTGTCTCTCCAGGTGCTCCCAGGTACCCACGCGCAATGAGCGGTTCTGGAGAGTCACCATTCGACAAACCTCTTTCAGGTTCAGTTCAGCTCCTGGCTCCTCATCCAGAAGCCTATCACCGCTGTGAAGGAGACCTCCCTCTGCGCCGGCGGTGGTCAGCTTCTCAACAGTCGTTCCGCCGACTGGTCCTTGGACAGAAATCAGGAACCATCCTGGTCCTAATAATCCTGAGTAACGGTACTGGAGCTGCAGTGCCTGGTCCGTTCCCTCGGAACTTTCCATGTCACGAAGCATCTCCTGCACCTTCTCCTGCACCAGAGTCTTTCTCTTCCTGGGTGATCTTTGTGTCGAGCCTGTTCGACAGGACGACCACCTGCTTCTCCATTTTTTCGGGCTTCATGACTCCGCTGTAGGAGGTCGGGGCCTGCAGGCGCTTAGGATTCCCTCCTTGAGGCCTCTCAGAGTCATCGGTTTAGTGTCTAGACTCCCTCTCTGACCCTGAGGCGTTGGAAGCAAGGGAGCTGGTGTCCCTCACTTCAGTTGATGGGGAACTAGGGCGTACCCCGTGATGACTGGACACGTTTACGGTTCCTTCCTTCTTGTTGTTGTCCATGGTTTTTTCGAAGATTGATGTGTGCTTATTTTATGAAGGTCAAGGTGTTTATCTCTTGCCTTCCCCTTGTCCCTCGAGACAAGACTTGTTCCCTTCAAGCAGAGTGGCGGCCGCGGTAGAAGCCTCTCGGGTCCAGCAGCAGGGCCTATCCCCAGGCGCCGCCTGGCACTGCTGCAGGAATCGGGATCATTCACCGAATGATGGGACAGCCCCCTACGTGGGCTAGACAAGGGTGGGCCCCTGTACTGTTCGGCGGCCTAGGTGTGCCTAACCTAGTTTTAGTCCTGCTACCATTCCGCTCGTGCTCTCCAGGGTCCTACCCCGACGTCCTTGTGTCATGTGACAGTGTGGGTGTATTGTGTTGTTATGTACCTTCCTCCTTCCTCAATCGGGCTTGGGACCGGCTATGGCGGATATACCTTACATAACTGATAATTAAGATATTATTGAATTAGTGAATATCGTAGAACCTATTAGAGCACCTCGTACTTAAAGATTACGTAAAAATAATTTCGAAAAATGGTCTCATGAAGAATTTGTATTCAGATACAGATTATCGAAAGATATTATGAGGATTATTGTGAAATGGTTTCTAATGAAATCGCTAGTAAAACTAATTGGTCTGAATCCTTCAGCTGACAAGATATTTAGGTAATCTTCAACATCTGTATCATCTTGCTCTAATATATTTATATTTATATCTCCCAAAAAAGGTATAATCGTTGACTGGAAAATTCTTTTCTTCAAAAAAAGTATTCAAGGTCGAGTTGAAATCCTTGATCTTAGTCCAAGGGGGTCTGTATATAACTATAGCGTTGATTTTATAATTTTCACACTTCATTTTGACTATAATTCCATTAACCTCACCAATCTTGATGAATTAATGGTTTTCATAATAATTATCAAGGACATATTTCACAGCTCCATCATTTTGACGGCAAAACTGTGGTATGCTACGGCTGTAGGACACCTGGCTACGTAAGAAGCAACTGTCCGAAGTGTTCTTAACCCCCAGAAACACCACGTTCATCTGTTTCAATATCAGCTGAGTTTATGTGTAACTCACTCTCGTTGACATCCAACAAAATGCGACCTTTAGCTATGGTCAACATTGAAGGTCGCCAAGGCTTAACATATCTTGACTTCGGTGCACAATCTAGTATTGCTGGAGCAAAACTACCAGACATTTAATTACAAGATGGAGTACCTTTCTCTTCGAAGGTCATGGAAATGACCCTCGCCGATGGTAATACGACTACTGTCACCGTGGAAATATTTGAAGTTAACCTAATTCTTGAAAATATAAAACATTCCGTAACTCTTATATCTGTTCCTAACCACACCAGCAGCAGGACACTTTTGGGTTCTGACTTTCTGAAAACAGCAAACGTTGTTCTTGATGTTCCACGTGATTCATGGTTCTATGGAGATGCTCCCGACATGGCTTATAGTTTCGTCGATCAACCGGAAAACTTGCAAGTATGCACATTGAATGCTGTCAATGTGGTCGAAGTCAAGCATAGGGAAAATGAAGGCGCTAGCCTATGCGATGAAGAAGAGGGTACTCGACGATGTTCTGAGGAAAAATCAAGATATTTTTAGAACTAGTGCTGAGCCTACCCCTTTTGCTGAACATACTATTTGTCTCACGGATGACACCCCTATCTCTGTCCCTCCTTATCGTCTCTAAGAATCGAAAAAACAACTTCTTCGAAAAAAAATTGATAAACTCTTATCACTGGGTATAATAGAGGAGTGTGAATCTCCTTATGCAGCTCCGGTTGTCCTTGTTCCCAAAAAGGATGGTACCATTCGCTTAACAGTTGACTATCGAAAACTCAACTCGATCACTCTTGCTGATAGATATCCCCTCCCTCGTATAGACGATATCCTTCAAGCCACCAAGAAGCCCGAATATATAACTACATTGGACCTGAAATCTGGTTACCACCAAGTTTCCGTCAGACCCTCTGATCGAGATAAAACTTCTTTCATCTGCCCACTAGGCACCTTTCGCTACACTCGTATGCCATTTGGGTTGCGTAACGCACCCTCGACATTCCAAAGATTAAATGATAGGTTCCGTTCCGGATTACAAGATATAAACCTATTGGCTTTCGTCTACGTTTTCCTAACATATCCGAGAAATACAAATGGTTTTCGAACGTCTGCATGTATTCAAGCTTCATCTAAATCGATCCAAATGTTCTTTCGCTTGTAACTCCGTCCTATATCTTAGCCATGTTATTAGTCCTGAAGAGATAATGCCCAATCCAGATAAGGTATCTGCCATTACTCGCATGCCAGAACCTCGTAATGTCAAACAACTGTTGTCCTTTCTACAAACCTATTCCTGGTATAGGAGATTCGTAAATAACTTTGCAGATATCGCTAAGCCATTGACCGTCCTCACCAAAAAGAATGATGAATGGAATTGGGGACCAAATCAGGTAAAGGCTTTCGCTACGCTCAAGACACTATTGACTACTAGCCCGATTCTTCGGCAAGCTGATCCTGCTCAGCCATACATCCTCAGAACTGACGCAAGTGCATATGCTCTTGGAGCATGCTCACTCCAGGGGGAGGGGCCAGAAGAGCGACCTATCGAATATACTAGTAGACTTCTGACGCAGCCGGAAAGAAATTACTGCACTACTGAAAGGGAAGCCCTCGCAGTCGTTTGGGCTGTCACGAAGACGCAACTACATACGTCCAGAGTGATCACCAACCACTTAAATGGCTCCTGTCACTGAGATCACCTTCCGGTCGTCTAGCACGATGGTGCCTTCTATTGCAGTCCTATGACATACGCATAGACTATACCCTAGGACGACTCAATGTGGTTGCAGATATGCTATCTTGCCCGCCAGTTGCTGAAACTGAAATTCAACTAATCGCTGTAGACTTGCCCAAGCAGTCTCCCAATGACCTTAGAAATGACCAGTTAGCGGACGAAGATCTACGGAAAATCATCGAGGCATTTGAAAATCTATATGCTAATGACTTGCACCTCAAGAAGTGGTTAGAACGAGGATATGTGATGAACAATGGAATTCTGTACAGATTTGTTCCCGAAATGGACGAAAAAGATGCTCAACTTGTAGTACCTAAATCCAGAAGAGATCTTATCCTTGCCGAGTACCATGACTCAGAACTAGCAGGCCACTATAGTGTTGCCAGAACCTACCAACGAATAGCGAGTCGCTATTACTGGCCAGGTATGCAAAAATTCATTGCCGAGTATGTATCTGATTGCCTTGACTGCAAGCGATATAAACCGGCTGGGCAATACAAACTCCTGTTCAAGCCCAGAGATTTGAAAAACTTTCTTTGGACTTATTCGGTCCACTGCCGGAGACATCTGATGGATATAGATGGATTTACATTATTGAAGACACCGCCAGTAGATGGGTAGAACTGTTCCCGCTGCAAGAGGCGACTGCCGAAAATTGTGTCTAATCAATGAAGTCATCCTTCGCTACGGTGTTTTCCTCAAAGGGTCATTAGCGATAATGGCTCACAATTCGTGAGTGCAGTTATGCAGCGCAAGTAGTGCACACGATAGGATTTAAACAAAATTTAACACCCGTGTATCATCCTGCAGCCAATCCGGTAGAGCGAAAGAACCACGATCTGAAGTGTCAATTGTCAATCTTGACAGCCTCGGACCAAACCGACTGGAAGGATAAATTGCCCTCTATCCGTTTTTCTATGAACTCTGTGAAATCACAAGCAACCGGTTATAGTGCCGCCTACCTAACTTTCGGTCGTGAGTTACGCACACCCGACGACGGCGACGTGCAAAGAGACATGCGCGCTATATTGGACTACGACAATTTTGTTCCGCTTATCACCCTTTACCTTCGAACATTAAGTGGAGTGTTACGACAAGCTCGCGATGCCAGTGAAAGACAACAAGACCGCGCTGAATCGAACGCTGACAAATCCCGCCGAAAATGTGATCAGTACAATGTGGGAGATAAAGTACTGGTAGCAGTGCATGCTTCGAGTGAGGCTAAAAAGTCTTTTTAGCCTTACTCGAATTTCAGGAAAGTCACCATACTGGAAAATCTATTTTGGAATTACTTCCTGGTGTTGATATGATCAGAGACTTTCCTTTAGAATACATGCATTTAGTATGCCTTGGTGTTGTGAACCTTTGGCTCAATGGTAAACCACCAGAAAAAAATTCTTTCAAAGAAATGAAAGATATTTCGGATGTGTTAACAAATCAGATAACTGAAATTCCTTCTGAATTCAACCGTAAACCTAGATCTTTGATTGAATCAAAAAGATGGAAGGCAGTTGAGTTCAGATTGTTCCTCTTTTATACTGGCCCTGTTGCACTGAAGAACAATATAAGTTCTGACAAATATAAACATTTTCTGAGTTTACATATTGCCATGTCTCTTCTATCAAGATATAAATGTGCTGAAGACATAAATTATGCAGAAACTTTATTACAATATTTTGTAGAAACATTTATAATTTTGTATAGCTCTCATAACAAATCCCATAATGTTCACAATTTATTGCATGTTTGTGAGAATGTTAAATATTATGGTAGCATAAACAACTACAGTGCATTTCCGTTTGAGAATTAAATGCAGTATTTCAAAAAATTTGTAAGAAAAGGAGACAAACCACTTCAACAGCTAGTTAAAAGAATAAATGAACAGGATAGTATTCTTATTAACAGTGCATAATCAATTAGAATTTTCCCGAATTAAACCTTGAACACACAGATGGACCATTATTACTAAATATGAGAATTAATAAACAATTTAAAAAAATCATTTTTGAGCATTTTATGCTTACGTCATCTCAACTGAATAATTGTTGTACTATATATGCAAACTTAATTGTTGTTGAGAATATCGTCACCGTTCATGAAAAAATATTTCTTATTGGGCGAAAATTTAGTGAGCCACCTTGGACCTATCCAGTCTTGGCCATTAGATAAGATCCTTCATAAATACATGAAATTGAATTATTGTGATAAATTTTTTGCTATACCTTCCTTTACTTCATATAGAATGAATTGACAATATTTTTTTCTTCTTTTCAATCTGTTATATGAATAATTTTTTGAGGCATATTTGAGTGAGTGAAGGTATTCTTTTGTTATAATACCAAGAAACAAATACTGTTTAGATGCTATCATACAATCACTTGATATAAATATTTTTATTTCTTAAAAGTTGTGGAAAGGCACGTTGGGCGCCATTTTGTTAGAGGCGAAATTTAGGAAAGGAGAGCAGTGAATGTGCAATGATGTGTCACGCCTCTAACAAACCCAGTAGCTCAGTAGGCGTGGATTCGACAATAAAAATTGATTTTGATAAGATTGAAATATGGGGTTAATTTTCCGGAGCGCCACGGATTTATCGCTAGTGAAAAATCCGAAATCACCCTGATGGAATGGGACAACCCACTGCACTGATATTACTAAAACATTAAACAATAGATACCTGTAAATGGTATAATAATAATATATAAATTTGTAGAGGTTTTGTCTTCTCTTACGCTTAGATAACTTGGACCAGAATAAAAGAAATAGTCATGACCCTTACTAATAAAATATATTGATGTATGTTACACAAATATGGTACCACCAAGCTGGATTCAATAGATTGAGAGTGGTGTACTGGTTAACTAAATACAATATTGAACCACCTCCAGTGAGGGCTATGCCTGTGACGTCACGATAGCTTACAATTATGATTACTGATGCCTTAGGGGCAATCTCTTATGCTGAACTTATCTGATCATAAGTAGGTTTCCTTCGTAAGACAGTGGGAACGTCTCAATCAATCTAAGTACCAGAACATCTGGGACGAACACCCTCAACGAAGAATACCAACAATGGGGACGAACAACAGATATACAGTGATATACGAACCTCCAGAAACGGAAAAAGGACCAGGACCGGACTTTATTTTGTGTAAGAAACAATTTTTTGTTTTGTTTGGATTCAACACGACTTGTTTATTTTTTATTCCGGTCCTGATCTTTATTGGGAAAAAGTTAAGGCAAGATGAAGCCTTGAACTTTTTTCAAAGAGGAGAGTATTGTAACAGTGTGCACTGTTTTATGTATGACGTTGAGCCCTGTATAAGATGGTCCTATATTAGTATTAGAATAGTCTTATTTAAATTTATGAGTTTATCCAAGATATGAGTTTATTCAAGATATCACTTCTCCGGTAAAAATTCATGAAGGGGTGTTAAACGGCGCGCTAGACTAAACAATTTCTAGTGGGTATCTGTCTGAAGATAAGCCACGATCTAAAAATATCGCAGAGGGTAGGTTATGAAGAATAATTTCGGCTCTTCGGAAGAACGAGCTTTCGGAGCGAGACAGTCGGTGTTGAAGTGCTAGTGACAAGAGTTGGTTCGATTTCGAACTTCCGGTGAGGGTGGCTTTTTGCCACCCCCGATAATGGGGCCGATGTGGGTGTTAATTTTTTAGGGATAAGTGGGTGTTCAATTATTCAACTAAAATAAGTAATTAAATATATGTTAGGGGTATTCTATTCGTTTAATAATAATAACAATAATAGAGAAAATTGTTTTCTAATTTGGGGCGTGAAAGGGATGATATTTAAATAGGGATAAGTGGGTGTTCAGTTATTCAATCTAAATAGTTAAATACATGTTCGAGGCATTTTTCTTTATTAATAACAATAATTATAATAGTGTCGTTGTATCCGGATGGACAAAAACAACTGGAATTTTATGTTGGTGAGTGTACTCAACAATAGAGCAAGCTTTTATGTATATATTTTTTTGTTTATGGGAGGGTGACTATCCCATCTATCGATTTTGATTGTTTTTGCGTTTTTGGCAAAGAACGGACTTCCGGACTTCCGAATCTAAATGTTTATTTTATTCTTTATTACTGGTTTATTAGAAGCGTTTGATTATTTTACACTTTGATTACTATATTTGATGCATTTTTTTTTCAATTTATCGTTTAATTATTTCCACCAGTTTGATTAATGAATAAAGCTGGTTTGTGGAACTTTGCTGACTATTATTTACCTCTTCAACCCCTTATGTAAAGTCCATGCATTTGTGAAGCCGTGGCCGTACCTGCAAATTAACAACTGTCCTTTGAGATGATGGTGAAACACGAAAACCAGTATCACTGATGAAGTTCAGCATCCAGCAGCATCATCATTTTTTAAAAGCTATCCACTGTCTAAAATCCGTATGGTCTTAGCGGATTCAAAACTCAATTCGGACCTGGTGGCAGCATGCTACCATTTTATAAAAAAAAAAATTCCTAGTGTGGGCGACTCAGGAGTGGTTGGTTGCTTTGGTGAAGTTTGGAACCGAACCAAAGAAATCGTCGCCTACCCCACTAGCGATTTATTACACTAGTACAGCAAAGGTTTTATGTCAGAAAAATATTTTCAAAGCTTCACCCCACAAGAAATAGTCCAACAATTGCTCATTACAGTGTAAAATTGCTTCTGAAGAGTATGTTTTCCAATTCTTCAGACCTCCCTGATGATCTTAGAAGAGTGAAATAGATTTTTGTCGACCAAAATGTATTGGAGGCCTAGCGAAAGATATGCAAATATTCACGCATCAATGGAATGAGCGATTTTCTGTGAGTGATACTTCTGAATAACATTCTTCCTTATCCCATTCATCGATAAGAATCTCCAATGGAAACTGGACATTTAATAAATAATCAACTATCTGAATGAAAATGCAAATATTCACTTTCAGATTTTTTCTCTCAAGTTATATAGGGTCTTTCTCAATATCTATCAGATGTAGTTCAATGTCCAGCGTGGCTTTTGCCGGGGAAGTAGTTGTTTTCTGTTAGATATTACAAAAAAGTAACTTCAATTTTATCGCAGGGTTTTTCCATTTCCAGAGGAGTCATGTATTGATTCAATTTTCAATTGAGAATGTTTCTCTTTAAAACATGAATCCCTTCCAGGAGAGGATATCTTGTACGATGGAAAACAGCGACTAAATTCCAACTTTCAGTCGCAGATGATTTCACAACTGACTTTATGAACATCCTGTTCATATTTTCAATGTAATCAACATTCTGACGAATATTGTAACAGATGCTGTTGGGGAAATACATACTATTTTTGAAGGTGTTCAGAAAATTAAAATGGCAGAAACTCAAGATGGTGGCTGTGAAGAATCGATATTCAATCTATTTCCATTTCCTATCGATACAATGGAAAAATTTAAAAAAGCAGAAGATTTCTGGTCAGAGGAGTCGAATTTCAAAGCATCTGTGAGTACTGTGAATCCTAGATATTAATAATAATTGAAAAGTCTCACAAATCTTCCTGAAGAAGATTGCTTCCAAATGAAAAACTGTTGTAATTAATGATGAACACAATTTCATTCCTTATATTTCAGACGTTCATCGTCTACAACCTTCAAACAAACAATGAACAGAATATTCTATCTATATTAAAATAAATGTGTTTATATGTACAGGGTGTTAATTAAGTACGTTGACAAACTTCGGGAGGTGATTCTTTGAAGGTTTTCAGGACGAAATGTTCATATAAACATATGTCCCAAACGGCTTGGTTTTCGAGATACAGGGCGATGAAAATACATTTTTTTCAAGATTTTTTAGAGTTAACTTCGACATTTTCGACAATAATCAGTTCAAATTAGGCAAGTACAATCCATTCAATAGGGCGCACGATACAAAATAATGCATTTCTTAAATAATTCACAGAGTCCTCCTTTTTTCAGAGTCAAGCTTTGTTCAACCCTTCAGAATTTTTTTTCCGCCGCCACTGACATATTATGAGAAAGGAATAATCAATGTTGTTTCATTTTACATTTTTTTGATATCTTGCATTTTTTCATTTACTTGTACGGTTCAGGGGCTATAATGAAAATATTAATTTAAACATTTTCCATTGTGGCATAACATTAGAAAATTTGAAAATTATACATTTTCAATTATTGTAAATTGATGGAAATATTTTTTCAGAATTAGAAAAATCTACGATGAATAAAAATTATACAATAAAAAATATAAAGACAAGCTTTTATACAAATGCACTGAAAATGAAAAAATAATTTGTTTCATTTTTTGTAGGTTATTCTGTGAGTATCAAAATCTTTCTGTAAAAGATTACCTAGATCAAACAATGAAATGAATTATTTTTTTCTTTTCAGTGTATTGTATAAAATGTTTTCTTTTTATAATTTTCATTTTTAACATTTTAGTTTATTTTTTATGTGAAACTGAAAATCTCCAACCCAAAAACCATCACATACCAATTTTGAACAGAATCGGATCATAATCACAAAACTCGTCCGCCATATTGGAGCCGCCATTTTGTTTTTTAACAAACATTTTTTTAATGCATTGTCACCGGAATTACGGAAACCTGCCAAATTTCAAATTAATCGGAGTATTAGAAGTGGGTCAAATTCATTTTATTAAATTGTTTGTTAGTTAGTTACAAGTGAAGCTAAATAAAAGCTTGTTATTGTAAAGATGTGATTTCTTTTTGTGATATCTAACAGAAAACTACTATCTCCCCGTCACTGCGGTATGCTGGATATCAAACTAGATCTGACAGATATTGGGAAAACCTTAACTTTCAACCTGAAGATTCTGATGGTAAAAATGTGCATTTTCATTGAGATATTTGATTAAAAATGTTTTTACCCATCAGTCTTGATAGAGAACTCATACAATTTTTTTGTTATTTTAAAAAAAGATATTTTTTTGTTTTCAATTGAACGTTTCCTTTTCAACATAAAAAACTTCCGAAAGGTAATCCTGTAATGGAAGATAGTTAATAGGGTTTATCTAATAGTCGCAGATCATTACACATTTGATTTTCATTTATGAATCTCTGGTCATAACTCCGAAAAACTAAATCAAACAAATTTTTGTTTCCGTACGGAGTACATTATTTTATCAGAAATTTCGGTTTGTTTTTTCTTCTGCAGTAACGCAGAAATTTTGTAATCAATTTGAATTCATAAAAATAGCAAAGTGGGCATTGATATTAATTCATTTATTTAAATATCAACAACTTGACAGTTATCGAAAGTTGAGAAACTGTCTCATTATTAATTCTTCATTAGTGCAAGCTATAAAGCAGATTCATTCAATATTCCTTTGGATAAAATGGTTGAATATACAAATTCAGAAATGGCAGACATGCACTTAATGTATGGAATGGCTGATGGTAACGCTCGTGCCGCCAGACGAATGTATCTAGAAAGATTTCCAAAACGTCATATTCCCAGCACACAAATGTTCATCAATATTCACTCCCGTCTTCGTGAAACGGGTACTTTCAAGAGGTCTGCTGTTCTCATAGAAAGACCCAGGAGAGTTAGAACAGTTCAGATAGAAGAAGCTGTACTTAACGAAATTGAGCAGCATCCAGACACCAGTACAAGACAAATTGCGGCACAGTTTAACGTAACCCATGTATTGGTATGGCAAATTTTAAAAGAGCAACAACTTTATCCCTATCACATACAGCGTGTTCAAGCTCTTCTGCCAAGGGATTTTCCAAAGAGATTAACTTTTTGCACTTGGATTCGAAATAAATTGTTGGAAAATCCATGGTTTTTATCTCAAGTGTTATTCACCGATGAGGCATGCTTTTCCCGTAAAGCCATTATTAATTTTCACAACAATCATATGTGGGCTGATGAAAACCCACACGCCGTGATTGAAAACCATTTTCAAGAGACGTTTTCTGTGAATGTTTGGGATGGAATTGTAGGGAATTTCCTTATCGGGCCACATTTTCCGCCTCATAGACTCAATGGTGACCATTATCGACATTTTCTTGAATTCATCTTACCTGGACTCCTAGAAGAGATCCCACTGAGGGAAAGAATTGGAATTTGGTTTATGCATAATGGTGCTCCAGTACACTTCAGATTGGTTGCACGCCAATATTTAGAAGAGAATTATTCTGATCGCTGGATTGGGCGTGGTGGGCCACAACTTTGGCCACCAAGGTCACCCGATATGAATCCACTTGATTTTTTTCCTCTGGGGGCACCTTAAATCATTAGTGTACTGAACTCCAGTTCAAAGTGAAGAAGACCTGAGGAATCGCATACAGGAGTCATGCGGAATTATAAGAAACACTCCTGGTATTTTTGAGCGTGTCCGCCAGTCTATGGTTAGGCGCATAAACGCATGCATTGAAGTTGGCGGTGGCCATTTCCAGCAGCTGCTCTGACATATCAATTTCAATAATGGTCCTTTTCTGAACTTAATTTTATTCCTAGGGAATTTATGTTACTTTGCTCTAGTATTTGATAATAGAGTTATTCACTATTGAAAATGTCCAAAATTATTTTGCCATAATTAACTTTGTGCAATACATATTCAACCTGAGTTATGGTAAAAAATGTATGGGAGCTCCATAACATTACATTTTCTCTACACGAGCAGAAAATAGCTATTTGTGTAATGAGAACAAAATGACGTATTGCGTCACGCGCTAATCTTTGGAGAGTGGCAATGACACTTCGAGAAATGAATTATTTTATATCATGCGCACTATTGAATGGATTGTACTTGTACAATTTGAACTAATTTGGATCGATTATTGTCAAAAATTTCGAAGTAAACTCCAAAAACTCCTAAAAATGTATTTTGATCACCCTGTACTTCGAAAACCAAGCCGCTTGGGACATGTTTATATGAACTTTTCATCTTGAAACCTTTCAAAGAATCACCCTTCAAGTTTGTTAGACTATTTGCTTCTCAAATTTCTTTATGTTATGCGTTACTGGAAAATGTTTGCGTTAATATTTTCATTGTAACTCCTGAACCGTACAAGTAAATGAAAAACATCAAGAGAGCAAAAAGATGTTAAATGAAACAACATTCCTCATAATATGTCAGTGGCGGCGGAAAAAAAAATTCTGAAGGGTTGAACAAAGCTTGACTCTGAAAAAAGGATGACCCTGTGAATTATTTGAGAAATGTATTTTGTATCGTGCGTACCATTGAATGGATTATACTTGCCTAATTTGAACTGATTATTGTAGAAAATGTCGAAGTTAACTCTAAAAAATCTTGAAAAAAATGTATTTTTATCACCCTGTATCTCGAAAACGAAGCCGTTTGGGACATATGTTTATATGAACATTTCGTCCTGAAAACCTTCAAAGAATCACCTCCCGAAGTTTGTCAACGTACCTAATTAACACCCTGTATGTAAGTTTTTCATGATGTTCATTGAAAGAAAAGAAAACAAAAAGAAATACTTTTTTAATAAAACAATGGTTTTTGGCTGAAATTTTTTATGACTTGTGGGAGTTTTCTGTATTATATTATTTATATTCAATATAGATAATACATTCCAACAAAATGATACGCACTTCATTACAAGATAAAGTTCTATACAGTGAGTTACAAAAAGATTGCACCAAATGGGAAACTTTGTTATTAACCATTTGTCAGAAAATTTTATTCTTCTTAAAATTTGGGGCATTGCGAAAAACTTAGGTTTGAGTTATCAAAATTAATGTCTAAACGGTGTACAGGGTAGAGCAAAAATAATAATTATGAGCAGGAGTAAACTACCCTTATTTTGGACTTTATCAATAAAGTTTATTTAGAAAAGTTGTTGAGATTCAAAAACAATATTTAGATTTGAAATTACAGCCACCTACAGAACAAAACTTTTTCCCAAGTTTTTATGGTGCCCCCTTCATATTCATATAATGATATTTCAATGCAAAATTTCGTACAATTTATCATTTTTGCTAGAATATTGATGTTTTTCGAAAATTGTTTAATTTTTGCTACTTTTTTGCCGCAAATTTGATTTTTCACTCTGTATGTCCATAATAACTCAGTATGATTTTATGGAAGAAAATTATTGAATAAATCATGTAATTAATATGAAACAATTAAATACTGCAAATTTGAAAGTTCACAATCATTTCAATCATAAAAAATCGAAATATATTTTTGTTGAGTAGGTGGCTATGATTTCAAATTTAAATGTTGTTTTTTAATCTAATCAACTTTTCTGCATAAACTTTTATGATAATATCAAAAATAATGGTAGTTTACACTTAATCAACATTTATATTATTTGTTCTCCCGCGTACACCGTTCAAAAATTTAAAATTTTGACAACTCAAATCCAAGTTTCCCGCCATGCACCAATTTTTATCAAGAATAACATTTTCTGAGAAATGGATAATAAAAAAGTTTTCCATATGGTACGAACTTTTTGAAACTCACTGTATAAAATATATTTTTTTTAAATTTCATTCTACTTGACTTATACACTTTGTAGGTCCACGAATTATCCAAAATTGGTGGAAATTCCATATACGAGTTTATAAAAAGAGTAATTCTCTCGTCATAACAAACAATTTGGCATCAACTTTCACATGGTTCGGGACCAAATCAAAGGAATCATTGGAGAAATCCAAACTGGCAGAAGTTTTAAGTATGTTCAGGGTGATTGACTGGATTTCACAAATTCCACAGATAATATCTTGAAAACTGCAGATAAAAGACATAATTAATATTTCACTACAGCTCAAATAATCCTCAATATCAGTATTTAAATTTAATGCTTAAACTAAATCATATCATCGAAATTTGTTTTGATATAATGCATATTGAAATTAAACTTTGTTAACAAAATATGATATTTAAGACAATAAAGCTCATCTATCTGCATAGTAATTATATTAATTTTAAGGAGCAGCTGACCTCTCCAACATTACTTGCAATAAGAAGATGGCTGAGGAGGCTGCCAGGAAGTATCTGAGGAGGGCTAAGAAGAGGAGTGTTTCCAAAAATCGGCTATTGAATCATTAAAATGCACTTAGTCTATTTCATTCGGAAGAGAATTTGATTTTTAGTTGAAAACTGAATAATTTCTATTATTCAATTTCATATTTTCATATTCATATTCAAGAAAAAGAAACTACTGAAACAACAAAACTACTTCAACTTATTCGACGCGTGTTTTGTCGACAAAGTTAGCATCTTCAGGAGCAAAACAATTTTTTTAGCTCCTGAAGATGATAACTTTTGTTGACGAAACGCGTGTCGAGTTAAGTTGAAGTAGTTTTGGTGGCTAGTTTCTTTTTCTTGAATTGAATTCACACCAAAGATTGCATTTATCGATTTAGTTGGATATATGTTCAGGGTGTTTCTTAAGTACGTGTAGAAAATTCAGGAGGGTGTTGCTGACATCAAAATAAGAAGAAAAGCATATTCTTGGTAGAGGTCACTGCGAGCAACTGTTTTCGAGTTATTGAGATTCGAATAAACCGATGCAAGTAATTTTGAATGACAAAATTTTTAAATTTAAAATAAATTCAAGTTGAAATTATTTTTTCACAATTAACATAAAATTTGATTTTGTCATTAAAAAATCATCCCAGATACCAAACTTTACTCGAATATCACAAATATTTTGAAATTTATTCACAAAAAAACAAATCTAAGAAATAAACTTCGACACTCTGTATCTTAGAAACGAATAACTTGCGGCCATGTGTTTATGGGAACTTTTTTCTTATTTCGATATCAGTAACATGCTCTTAAAGTTTCTACACGTACTTAAGAAACACCCCCTATATATACCGGGTGTCCCAGAGCTTTTAGGCCAGCAGATATCTCAGTTACCTGCGGAAAAAAAAATTGAAAAAAATATGTGTCATAGGAGACCATAAGCACTTTCATGCAGCATAGCAAAATCTACCCCCTGGCGAACAACTCCTAACTTTTGTTTTTCAAATGGCACCCCCATGTTTGTTTGGCTTCAACTTACAGCTCTTTTTAATTCAAAATCAATGATATATCATAATATGTAGTTGTGAAGATAGTCACTCGATAAAATTGAATTCGTTAGTGGGTACTATTAATTGGACTGATCGAATTAGTCCACATTGTAGAGACAAGAAAAAGTGGATGTTGAAAAAAAAGAGTCAATAAAATGTTAGAACTTTTTGTGTTTTGTTTTATTCCTACGGTATCTGGATGACAAAGTGGTATCAGTCGTGATATTGTTGTTGTATATCAAAATGCCTTTTACCTTCACTCCCAACGAATACGTTGATATGCTTTTAATTTTTGGTGAATGCCGAAAGAATAAACGTGCTGTGGAGAGGCTGTATGAGCAGCGCTTTCCTGATCGTCGACAACCAGGTCGCAATACGTTTTCGTATGTAGAAAATACCATGCGAACAGGATCATCCCGGAAAAACAGATCAAGCACATCCTACTCCTGTGCGAACTGAGGAAAATTGCATAAATGTGTTGGCCTACGCCGAAGCACATCCTCATATTTCGGTTCGTGCATTGGCGGTGGAGGTTGGGATCAGTAAGTCGTCTGTGCAACGAATTTTCAAACAGTACAGATATCATCCCTTTAAAATACATTTACACCAAGGACTCAGACCTACAGATTTCGAAAGACGACTGGCATTTATTGCTCACATGCAAGTTTTCATCCACGACAATCCCAACTTCCTCAATCAAATCTTGTGGAGTGACGAATCCCGCTTCCATAATAATGGTACTGTTAACCGACATAACATGCACTATTGGTCACAGGACAACCCTCACTGGATTAGAGAAACCAATTTCCATACAATGTGGGGTGTGAACGTGTGGTGTGGTTTACATAATGGACGACTCATCGGCCCTCATTTTTTCCAAGACACTTTGACGGGCCACCGATATCTACATTTCTTGGAAAATTGTATTCCTGCACTACTAGAAGATATTCCAATTGAAGAACGACAACAAATGTGGTGGCAACAAGATGGTGCTCCTGCACATAACCATAACATAGTTACGACATTCCTCCATAATACTTTTCAAGACCGTTGGATTGGAAATAGTGGACCTGTTCGATGGCCTGCACGTTCTCCTGATCTCACGCCACTGGACTTTTTCCTATGGGGATATTTGAAACGAGTTGTCTTCGAAACTCAACCAACAAATATTGAAGATTTAACCCAGAAAATTTCAGAGGCTTGTACTACCGTTACTCCGGAAATGATTCGAGCTTCCTGTACTCGCGCGCTGACTCGGCGACTTGAAGCATGTGTGGCAAGTGCTGGCCAACATTTTGAATATTTTCTTTAGTATAATGTTGCAGTTACAATACAGCTGAGCGTATAAATTCATATATCATTTGTATTTTTATTTTCCATAATTCTGCATGCCATTCTAGCTACCATGATACATCATTGAATGAGAAATGAAAAAGACTGTAAATTGAAGCAAAACAAACATGGGGGTGCCATTTGAAAAACAAAAGTTAGGGGTGGGTTCTCGGGGGTTGTTTGTCAGGGGGTGGATTTTGCTATGCTGCATGAGAGAGCGTATGGTCTCCTACGACAAGTATTTTTTTCAATTTTTTTTCCGCAGGTAACTGAGATATCTGCTGGCCTAAAAGCTCTGGGACACCCGGTATATATTTTATATATTATTTTATTTTATTAAAACTTTCGTTATTCTATTTTTTTTACTTACTTTACTACTTTGAAAGCCCATTGACAGCCCAAGAATATACATAAAGGGCATCGTTTATACCGTGTGACACCGACTCATGGTACACCCCACTTTTCTTCTTTGTTTCTTTAACAATATCTCTGAAATTTGGAATATTGAATATGCTCACTAGACGGTACTTTTTGATATATGTGTGAATTTAATTCAACTTCCGGTTTTTCCAGAAATTACATCAACTCTCGATTTTCAAATGGGACATTCTGTATATTATTACAAGATCGGTTGGGGATGATCGTGAGGAATCCAACGATACCAGGTTAGATGGTGTTATGTAATGACGACGGAGATATCGCCATTTACATTATCTACAAGCTCAATGAGTGGGAGGAAGGTAGAGTTGGATGGACTCGCCAAAAAGAGTTTTTCCTACTCATTGAGCTTATGGACAAAATGAATGGAAATATCTCCGTAGTCATTGGAGATAACACCATCAAACCTGGTATCGTTGGAATTCTCACGATCATTCCAAACCGATCTTGTAATAATATACAGGATGTCCCATTTGAAAATTGAAAGTTGACGTCATTTGCGGAAAAACCGGAAGTTGAATTTGTTTTACAAATATGTCAAAAAGTGTTGTATAGTGAGCATATTCAATGTTTCAAATTTCAGAAATATTGCTAGAGAAACAAAGCAGAAAAGGGGGGTGTACCATGAATCTGTATCAGGCGGTATGTAAGAGGATGTCCTATGGATATCCAAAATGAAAAAAGTTAATGTCCAATGGATGTCCATATTCAGTCCGATGTACATTCCCTGGTTGTCCAGATTATCCATCCAATGGATGAATGAAATGAACATCCTATGGATATCTAGTATGGACATCCTATGGATGTCCAGAATGGAGAGTCTATGGACGTCCATAAAGGTGGAAAGTGATTGTCCCATAGACATCCATATGTAATCCGGTGTACATAATCTGGTTATCCATTGGATGTCCTGATTGTCCAGAGCAGTTTGTCCAATGGATATCCAATGGACGAACTTGGGTTAAACTCAGCGTCAGTTATGTATTGAATAATATACACTTCTGGGCGTATTTTTCACAATGTATCTTAGAAAATAATTTTATTTTTGCAAGTGATGAACTGTTATTGAATATTGGTTTACCGTCATTTCGATATAATAATATTATTAATATCAAATGATTTTATTGATAAGACATAAAAGTACAAAAATTTAGAATTATCGCTTGTTATCATTGCTTGGTATTTTTTAAAAGTATTAGGGTTCCGTCAAACCAAAGCGGGAACGCGGGAGTGGGAGCGGGAACGGAACTTTGGAACCGTGCAAATTGCTAGAAAAACAGTACACGTAGCAAACCATATATATTTCGTTGCTTGTATGCATTTCGGAATACGAATAATCACACCGGTGTGTCCCACTATAGAATTTAGTCTCGGATTCATCTCGTTCCCGCTCCCGAGTTCCCGCGTTGGTTTGGGGAAACCTTAACGATACCTATTTTACATATTCTGAAGTTCGGTTCAGTTGCTTATACTCTATTTTGAATGAGAGTTAGAAACGGTAATTTTTCTAGGGGAAGAGCGTTTCAACTACTGAGTATACTTGTGTATACTCGAATGTATACATGAGTATAGATACATTTCATTTTATTTAAGATGAAAAATTCTAATTTCACCTCACCCTTCTACAGGGTTTTTTTTGCTGTAGGTTTCCACAACTTTTTTGCTGCTGCATGGTATCCACAACTAGTTTTTTGTTGCTGGTATCCAAAACTTTTTTGCTGCTGGTATCCACAACATTTTATTTTGCTGGGATCCAGAACTGGTTTTCTGGGATCTAAAATTCATTTTGGTGGGATCTAAAATTCATTTTGCTGGGATCCAAAATTCTTTTTGCTGGGATTCAAAACTTAAAATGCTGGTGCGAGCCTATCAGTATACAGGGCAACCTAGTTGAATGCAACTACATAGTAGCCAACCTCGATGACCGGGTGTCCAAGAATAGTCTAGCACTTATGGAGCACACAAGTTTTGATTGAAGTTATTGCTATATTTATTTTGATATTTTGAAACTATTTATTGGCGATTACTTATTGAATATATTTTTTGCTTGCTTTACTGTGAATTGGTAATTGAGGGTTTCTATTGATTGTGTTTTTGGGTTTGATGTCGCCCACCATATGCGCCTACGCCTGAGCTCAAGCGACGCTACGCTAATTATAATTTGACCAATCTGTTCTCACATTCTTTGATTTCTGCTATTTGCAACTGACGTGTTAAATATTTGGTTGCGGCTCGGTTGATGAGTATTACTCACTCGTTATTGATTTATTTGCTAACTGTTTACTAATCTATTGACTATTTGCCTATTGCTCACTGGTTATTTGATCATTGCATATTCACCATTTGATCAATTGATAATTGCTCATTCACCTATTGATGAAGTGATCATTGCTCATATGCTCTTTTGTTATTTGCTCATATGCTCTTTTGTTATTTGCTCATTGCTTATTTGATTATCGCTTTTTTATTTATTGATTGAGTGGTGATTGCTTATTTATCTATTTATGAAGTGATCATTGCTAATTTGTTCACTACTTATATGCCTATTGCTCATTGACTTACTAGTGATTTTTTCTTGCTTACTTGTAGTATGTAGTAGCTCTGCTAAGGTGAAGGTTTACTTGTATTACAGAGTAATTACATTCAATTGCAATAATCCAAAATTCAATAGTTAAAAAGTGCATAAACAAATATTATCTAGTGATAAAAAGTTCACATAAAAGAAGTGTTGACCTGTTTGATACGAGTTTCTTGGTGAATTTATGAATAATATATTCCAGGAGCTAAAGGTATAAAAATATATATATATATACTGAAGAGTCAGTTTTTCTTGTAACTCTCAAAAACCAAAAAACAACATGGTTAACTTTGGTTGCTGTATGACACGACCTTTCCCTCCGAATTATTATGTATGCAAAAATTGCTTCAAGGTGTTTCACAGGAGCTGTGTTCAGCAGAGTAAAAACAAATACAAATTCCTGAAAGATTTCCAAATTACCTGCTGCAGTAACGATTTGGATACTAGTGTTAATGACGAAAAATCTCTATTGGAACAAACCATTTGTGATCTAACAGAAAACAGCGAAATGCAAAACAGCTATATAGAAAAACTCAAACAGGAACATAAAATATTTTTTGATGAAATTTCCCAAAGGGAAGAAGATCTAAATAAACAATTGTCTGACACTGAGATAAAGTATATTGAGAAGTTCGATATGCAAAGTATGAAAATGTTATTGACAATATTGTGAATTTAACCCAGGATTACTCTTTGGCTGATAACATAGTAATTTTAGCAGGATATAACGACTTCCTAAGAGGAAAATACCCATCCTTTAAAAACATAAATAATAAACTCAAATATTGTACACACACAAATATAACCCTTGTATCTGTACCGTACAACACAGAGGACTATATAACCAATACCAATAAATTTATTTATAAATTTAACACTAGACTAAATGATTATGTGACTAGGCTAAACAAGTATGTTGAAGGCAGGGTGGCGTTCTTAGAACTTAACAATGTAAATGGTAATAGACTGAACATAACACAATCAACACAAAACATTTGTGAATTGGTAAAATCAACCGTCAAAAGGACATTACAAAAAATTTAGTATTTGCTGAATCAACCAGCCTAAACATCACCAACCAAATTCAAACAAAATCAAATTTTATGGTGCCACAGGAGCCAGTAATAAGAGATGGACCTTCGCCAGTACATAAAAACAATTTTTTACAATAGAAACAGACAAATCACTTTCAGTGATGCTTTTGAACATTCAATCAGTGCGTAACAAAAGTGACGAACTTTACATTTACTTGGAAAGTCATAATTTTCCGGATTTATTATTACTGACAGAGCACTGGCTGACAGAAGACGAACCTTTGTTCATACCATATTATGTAATTTTGAGCAAATTTTGTAGAAAATTTTCTATTCATGGTGGAGCTATGATCTTAGCCAAGGAAGCAATTCTCGATAAATTTTGCTTCAAGGCAATTGATAAATTCAATCATTTAATTGTTGAAAAAGAGTTCGAGTTTTCAATTGCTCATTGCAAAAAGAATGAGTTATATATATTATGTGTGTATCGTCCACCAAAAAGTAATAAAAATATGTTTCTTGAGAGGCTAGATAGTATTCTTTCTCAGTTCTCTCCAAACTTGAATATTATGTTGACAGGTGACTTCAACGTTGACTTTGACAGTAAAAATCCAAGAGCTTGTCTAATCCAGAACTTAATTCAATTATTCAACCTCACTATGCATGTGGAATCAGCGACACGGTTCTCGAAATACTCCTCATCCATCTTAGATTATATATGTACCAATATTTCCTGTCTATCTTGCGAGGTCACTAATAGTGGTCTGTCTGATCATGAAGGTGTCATTTGTAAAATACAAACCAATTACAGAAAGCCAAAATCTTATGAAAATTTTCGACGCATATTTAGTAGAAAGAATTTTGAAACATTTGAACAAATGAGTTTAGCTATATGCTGGGAAGAATCTCTAAAGAATAAAGACCCTCTGACCGATTTTCACACTCAACTCTGTAATATATTCAATACTGCATTCCCCTTGATCAAATCAAAAACTAAAGTCAGAAAACAGTGGATAACAAAGGGTATAAGAGTTTCATGTAAAAACTTGCGTTCCCTTCATTACATAAGAAAATATTCGCTAAAAAATGAAACCTTTATATTGTACTTCAATAATTATAAGAAAATTTATAGAAATGTTATAAAAGCCGCAAAACAACAATATTTTGGGAAAAGAATAAGTAAGTCCAACAATATGTGTAAAGAAAGTTGGGCAATTATTAGTGATCTTAGGGGAAAAAATAGTAAACCACCCTTAAATACCATTCTATCGGCTGATGAAATCAATAATTATTACTGCACTATTGCCGAAACGCTATCTAGGGATATTAAAACACAAGAAAATCCAGTCGCCTATTTGAAGGGTATATCTGTGAAAGATTCCTTTTTTCTATCACCCACTAGCCCAGAGGAAGTGAAAGAAATGATAAAGGATATAAAAAATAAACATTATTCTGGATGGGATGAGATCTCTGCTAATGTTTTACTACACCTAACACATAATGCAATGTTTACTTTAGCTGAGGCAATTAATAGATCATTTTTGAATGAAACATTCCCGAAATGTCTTAAGATAGCGGTAGTAAATCCTTTGCCCAAAGGAGGGGACTGTGATATAATATCTAATCTAAGGCCTATTTCACTATTGCCAACTTTGGCCAAGTTAGTTGAAAAATTAGTTAAAAAAAGGATGTCTTCATTTCTGCTCTATAATCATTCACTAAGCTCTCACCAATTTGGTTTTCAAACAGGGAAAAGCACAAATGATGCCATGTTTGCTTTACTGGAGAATTTATATCTCAAAATTAATGAGGGTGATGCAGTTGCAACAATCTTTTGCGACCTTACAAAAGCTTTTGACTGTGTTGATCACAAGATACTCCTTCAAAAATTAGAAATTTATGGTTTTAGAGATGTAGCATTTAGATGGTTTCAATCATACCTAACGGAACGCACACAAATGGTCTCGCTTAACGGAGAAAGTTCGAAATCTCAACTAGTGAGTTGTGGGGTACCACAAGGATCAGTGCTTGGACCCCTTTTGTTCTTGGTGTATATCAATGATCTGGCAAGCATCAATATCAGAGGTAAATTCACTATGTTCGCAGATGATACTACACTACTGTGGCACGGCACCAACAGTGATGAACTGAATGAACACATAGCTACAGACATATCCTTGGTGAAAAACTGGTGTGATGCCAATAACTTATCATTCAATGTCTCAAAAACATGCATTGTAACCTTCAGATGCACTCTGAACGAGATAGTCTTAGGAAACTCGATAATAAGTACTGAACCATCAGCCAAGTTTTTGGGACTCCATGTGGATAACAGTCTGTCTTTCAATACTCATATCAATACTTTATGTAAAAAATTGTCATCAGGGTGCTTTGCAGTAAGGGTCATCTCATCAGAATTAAATACATCTGTGGCAAGAGCAGCATATTTTGCTCTGATTGACTCACTATTGAGATATGGAATTTGTTTTTGGGGGAATAGTTCTCAATTTCTATTGAACTCGGTGGTCGTATTACAAAAGAGGGCTGTGAGATACCTTTGTAGAGCAAAACCTAGAGATTCATGCAAACCCTTATTTATTGCTAAAAATATATTGACATTGACATGTATCTTTATTCTGGAAAGTGTATGTTTAATCTATAAAAAATATTACAATAATATCCAATATTTTCCAACTCACAAGACGAGAAGTGATAACTTCACGGTGTCCCTACCAATTCCCAGAAGCTCCTTGATAAAGGGGTCAATAATATATAATGCTAAAAAAATGTTCAACCACCTGCCTTCACATATTAGATCCTTGGTGGCACATAATAGATTTAGGAACGCTGTCAAGGAGTTACTGCTAGATAGAGCATATTATAATTTGAAAGAATTCTATGATGATGTATTTTAGGTAATTGTGTTTTGATATCGATGTGTATTGTTGATTTCGCTTTAGATGTGTATCTGTTTATATGTGACGTTGTATATGTTATATACAAATTTTTATTATGTGATTAGGACAATTTAATTGATCTTGTCATAATTGTGACTTTTCATATATATATATATATATATGTCTCTTTGTGTGTTTATATATGTGTATATGTGTGTATGTATGTATGTGTATATGTATGTGTATATGTGTATATATGTATATATATATATCAAGCGGCAGTTTTGGGGACGGTTTTTGGAGCCCATCGTATATTATGGGGACACTTGGTGCTTATGAGGTCAGACCTCACAAGCTTTCATGTATATCGTATTCGATGGGGACAGTCCTCATAGGACCTTTATTATAATTCGTATACTATGAGGACGTCCTCATAAGATTTATTGGTTTTTATGAGGACTTCGGTTTGGAGAACTTCCACTAATCTTTTTTGAATTAATTTCATTGCCCGAGATTATTTTAACCAAGATGCGGGATATTCTGTAGTTTCACAGATTTACATTATGTAGATTCGTTATTTTTCATCGGATTTAGTTTTGATCTAGTTTTCGTTTCATTTGATATTCAATGTTAGATTATTCGGAAAACCCGCCTCATATATAGGTAGAAGGGCATTAATGATAAAAATAACTTCCACAAATGGATTAATTAATCAACATATAATTCCCAAGAGTCAAAAGAGAGATATTATTGTCCTTGAGAACCAAGGAAACGAAGATAAAAATTGATGTTTTCCTACATTGCTAAGTCCAATAATAACTCGGTTCCCAGCCGGTGCGGGCTTTTTTCATTTTCAGATTTGAATGTCTGAATGATTGAGGCTCATGTCGGCTGGGAATAATCCTCCACGATTCGCTGTTGCGTTAATAATTAACAGTGCTGCTCTTAAGGTGGCTTATGGAGTTAGTAACAAAGCCCACCCAGAACACATAGTGGCTAATGACCATAGCAGTCGATGCCACTATGAACACCGAAGAAAGAAAGAAGCCGTCCTCTACCCGCCTTTGGGTAAATTTTACGAGTTTTATGAGAGTAATATTATTATAATTCAAGTTTTACATGTTTGTTTTGATAACAATCCCTGAGAAAGAGACGTTCAGTGAAGATTGAACTCTTCAGGCCAATTTCGATAAAACTGCTGATGGTGGAATAATTAGCTATAAGAAAGAGAACTTTTCTGTGATGCTGATAAGTGAATTTGTGAGGCACTTCTGACAATGGACCTCATATGGATTTCCCTAGGAAGGATATTGCTGATGGTAATACTGAAATGAATGACTCAATTCGCGAGAACATATTTATGCTGAGGACTGTGATATAGGCTCTTCTGGAGAAAACACATGCTAGGTTATTGTTTGCTTTGAATTCTATCAAGTTATTGGATCTTCTTTCTAGAATTTTGGCCAAGCCCATACTTATATCTTTCACATTCCTGCCCTTTCGTTTCTAGTTTCACGGGCTCGTAACGAATCTCTGGAAAAGAAAGAGGAATGAATGGTTCTACCATTCTCGAAGCTTGGTACTGGACATGAGGTTATTCCCAACAAATCGTTTACCTAGTATCTGATATTCTTGGTATTAGAATGGATTCCTACCAGACATAAGCATTCATTATTAGTCTGTCAGATGAATCTATATCGACCACTACATGGAAACAACTGAGGAGAAAGAGAGCTAGATAGCAAAGCACACCTTAGGGTACAGAACGTGGTTGAGATTTGGGATATTATTCAAAATAAGAGAAACTATTGTGGTTTGAGTTCAGTTCTGCGGTCACTTCATGTACGAACTCATCGTAAAATTGCTTTGGGAAAGCTTATACACTGACTTCAAAACCCATCTCGTGAGTGTTAAAAGAAATGTTCCGAAAATTATGTTCAACAAATATTTTTCTGCTGAAGTTTTTGGGTTTTTGAATAAGTGATAGTTAGTTAACTGCTATTATTAACTCAAACCAACATTCAGCTAAACAATCTCTACTTCACAACACACTTGACAGTTCAAATACAATGTTAATCAATTCCAATTTCAATATTATGAAGTACCTATACATTTTTAAATCCGTTCCTGAGCATTTCTCTCTGCCAGAATCATTTAAAAAAAAAAACAATATAATTTCAATCCTATTTTCAAGTACAATTTGAGCTACTTTGAACACGTCAATAAAAGTTAAATAATGAATTTGGTAAAGAAGTAATTTCAAGTCCAACGAATTCGAACAAAGTTCGAAAAGTGTACCGGAGAGTTCCAAATGAATGAAACGAATAATTTCGACGTAGTCGAAATACCCACTATGTGGAAATGTGTGGAAACTTTATGTAAACATGTGGAGAGAAGGGTATTTCGACTTCATCGATGTAACATCTGAATTTACTAGGTGATTATTTCAATAACCCAACCTATTTTGAAATCTTTTTAATATTTTTCTGAGAGAGAATTTTTTGTTAATGTTTTGGGTTATCTAGCTTTTCCTACGTATCCTCACAAACAAAAGGGTATAGGTGTTATTTCTGGAGATATGGAAGGCCATTTCACTGTACTCCTTCGACCTACACACCTACGCATCTTGTTGAAACCAAAATGTTAGTACATTACATTACGAGTTTGAAAAATTACTTTCGCGTAAGTAATGTACACTATTTTTCCTACGACCATACGATAATTTAACCAACTAATCTTAATGTTATTGATATGTGAGCAAGAAAATCGAACAAAAAAACTGACTTCATCCATGCTGAATAATTATTTTCAAATGTACAATATTTTCTTTATGACATACAGTGAGTGTCAAAAGAGTAACGTTTTTATCATTCATTTGTCAGAAAAAATTGTTGCATCACATTTCTAAATTGCCAAACGGTATATAGGGGAGAACAATAAAATTGGAAATTTGATCAGGAGTAAATTCCCCTTATTTTCGATAGTACCAAAAAAGTTCATTTAGAAAAGCTATCTACTATTGAAAATAATATCTAGATTTGGAATCACCCTAAGCAACGAACATTCTTTATGGCTCACAAAGAATTCTAGTAACCCAAATACATCTTGAGAATCAATAATTTTTCAATGCAGAATTTCGTCCCATTTATTATTTGGACAAGATTAACGAAGTTCGTCGGAAATGGTTGCGATTTGTGCAGGTTGTTTTGTTCAATATTTCACTCTGTCTGTATGTACATAAACTAAACAATTAAATTATACAAATCTGCAAGTTTATACGATCACTTCGTAGTGTTAAATTAGAAGGCAGAGATAAATATTTTGTTGCTTAGGCGGCTGTGATTACAAACATTGTTTTCTATTGTAACTTTTTTCAAAAAACTTTTCGATGTTTTCGAAAATAAGAATACTTTACTCGTGTTCAAAATTCCTTTTCTCATTTTTCCCTGTATACCGATTGGAAAATTGAAAATCTGATGCCTCCAATGAGAATTTTTCAATGTACCAACTTAAAAAAAATCACAATTGACAAATGGACGATAAAAATGTTTTCCATGTGGTGCAAACTTTTTGACACTCACTGTAGGTGTTATATTTACGAGATTTAAATCATAATTATACACAATTGACGTTCAATAATATATTATTACAAATACAAAATATTCTCTTATATTCATAAGTTGTAAGGTGTTAAACAATATATTTTGGAACAAAGTATTTCGAGGTGAGGTAATTGGGCGTAATATGGAACAACTCCTGCCACCCAGGTCGCCAGACCTCACCCCACTAGATTTTTTCCTTTGGGGGTATTTGAAGCAAAAAATCTACAAGCGCCGACCATTTTGAGTTGTCAACCACCTGAAGACAGTAATTCGAGATTGTGTATTAATTATGTCTCCTCAATTTTCAACAAATGCTGTCTCCAGGCGAGCCGTTATTTGCATTGAGCGTGATGGAGAACATAATTAACTAAATGTTATAGTCAGTAGGTACCCAACCCACGTTGTTGTTTCATTCGAATCGCCTTATAATAATTATTAAATGTATATATATGTAAATAATTATTTCTTTTTCTATTACAATTCTTATCACAGCGTAAAAACTTGATTAAAAAGTATTATTCCGGAGAGTAATTTTTGAAGATTAAGTTAGCAAGAACTTTAAGTATATTGATTTGAAAATGGATTCGAAGATTCAGAACTAGAGCCACTTTGCATCAAGCATAACATAATTATTTTGGCACGTATTTTTTTGAAAATGTCCAATCAGAAATATTTTATAACAGAAAAAATCCCTCCAACAGATTAGTGTTTTACATCTCAACTGGTCTTTTCAGATTTTACCAAATTTGAATCGGCCGAAAAATGTTAAGGTTATGAAAACGCGAAAAAATCAAATTTGTTCAGACTGATTCCAATTTGGTGTGAGTAGGAAACCAAAAAGTAAACATTTTTCTATAGTGTTTTTCGAAATATTGAGAAGTAACACAACATTTAGTGATCTTTTAGAACATATGTCGAATTTGCCAGGTGTAGCCGATTGATATGAAAAAATCGTGAACTACATTTTGCATTATTTTCGAAGCACAAACAGTTTATTAACTCTAAATTGGCAATAACTGAATAATAAAAAAATATGATGCTGACTTTAACGGCGAAACTGTGTGTGAACTACAACAAAAGTTACGTTTCAATGTGTCGAATTCGATACGCACCCAGGTACTGTAGATTATTTGGTAATTTTCCCACAACTGAAAAGAAAATGCGCCATCAAAAAGTAAGTCGCCCAGGAACTCTACGGCTAATAATAACAATAGCCGTCATCCACCCCAACCTATGCCTTTGAGTACTCAGATAAGTGTTCATCTTAGAATATTTTCAAGAATGATGTTTTTACCGAAGCTTCTACCCGTTCGAAGAACACGCTGGTGTAATGTAGTCAAAAAACAGCCACTCCCCACATCCAAAATGACACGACGTCCTTCTCGTTCATCTCTCTGAGATTCCAGCCGTGTTATGGCAAACCGGTATACATTTTTGATTCGAAAGTAGCTTTTACTCCACTGTAACCAGAATCAACAGAATTTGTGTAGATCTGTGGATTTCAGAATGTAAATGTTTCATCCGTTTTTAGTGTCAGGGAACTAACTCTACGGCCATCAAGCTACTACGGTAGACTATGGTGTTGTAGACACCATTCTTTTATGGTATTTTGGCATCGACTGCTAAGGTCATTAGCCATGTGTTCTGGGTAGGCCTTGTTACTATCTCCATACGCCACCTTAGGAGCAGCACTGTTCATTGGAACGCAACAGTGAATCGTGCAAGACTCACCCCAGTCACCCGAGCCACGAGATTTTAATAATTCAATCGGTTAAATTAAATTTAAAAAATCCCATCTCCAACTAGGGCTCGAACTCCGGACCTTTGGCTCAGAGTCGGACGCTCTTATCACTGTGCCACGCCCCGTCATAGACACCATTCTTACAGGTAATTATGACTTTGTCGGTCACCGACTTTAGTCCACTCGATCGGAGGAAAGCAAAGGTCAGATTTAAAAAAAAAACGAATGTATTCGATGTTTTATATAGTGCTGTATTGGATTGTCCTCATGGAGCTGCAGGATGAAATGCTAGATGAGAGAGTTGAGGTCATTTTGTTCAGTAATCTTTCACAAGAGGTACTGCCTTGGAGAGAAATGCTCCGATCTCTGTTTCACCATTGTCACATTGAGTACATAGAATAATATCAGGACTCCTATTGATTTCACAAATTTCATTCAGTTCAATTCTATTATGAAGACTACTTGACTATCCCAAAAAGTACTTATCGTGAGATCGGAACAGTGAGGATGTTTGTTACAGAAACTTTGTTCTACTCTTACAATTCCGATGACTAGATTTGTATGAGATTGTCACATGAAGAGTTCTTGAAATCTCTCTCACATCAAGAAGATGTTGGATACTTTCATATATGAAGTGGGTGTCCTCTCCGAATTCTGTATTGTTTCGTACGTCTTGGAGACTTGGCACATTTGATACCAAATTTCATCCTTATATCATGCGTGTAATCTCTCATCCTTACGAATGATGTAAGCCCTTCTCTTTCGAAGAATAAACGTTTAATTCATTCATGTGAAATAAATGGGTGTTCTCATCACGCGAGTACGGTAGACAGGGGTGTTGAAGATATTGAGCGATGAGGAATCCCTCGGTATACCATTTAAGTGCTCTTGACCTTAACGAGGCAAATATCAGATATTTGTATTGGCCAAGGTCTATTAAGAAGGGTTTACCTTCTGGAAAAGTTCAAAGTAAATTTGAGGTGTAGAGGAGAAAGTAAGAATCCCGACCGATTGAGGCGGAGCCGCATATTAAAGGAAATCTAATAGCATCTCACTCCAACTCATTGGGGTGTAAAATATTGTGATGTTTATAGTAAATTTAACCTTGAATGCTTCGAAGCTTTCGATGCCTGAGGCCAGAGAAAGGTACTGATATAGCTAATGAAAAATTGTAAGGATGTAGTTAGGCATGAGCAGATACAATTCAAACATACAAATAAAAATTCGCGTTTATCGACATCTAGATGGAAACGCTGCAAAAATGGTTCAAGATATAAAAAAAATCCTACGGGACTTCATTATACCTAGATACTTATAAAACATTTCTGTAAGAAAGTCTGCTGCTGCATATTGTTTAAGTGAATGGATTTAGCGTAAGAGACTATCTACCGAATTTCCTAGTGTGTGAAAAATACGTTCGCAATTATCGTAGAAGTGGCTTTTCTGAGTTCAACCATATAAAACATAAATTTTCATCTTGAAAATTTACCGTTATGAAAAGACATCGTTCATTTTTTTTCTTCATTGAGCGCATAAGGTTCTTTCCTGTAGGAATCATTCAAACGGAATACACCGTCGATAATAACATTAGCAAAGTCTGATGAACTAAAGTGTCGACGGTGTTTCAAGTTCTGTTCAAATTCAAATTTTATTGTAATCTGTTTCCTATTTTACAATAGAATGTTGAAAGATTATTCAGATTCCATGAAATCAAAATGTTCGGATAGTGAACTTTGAGATGAATTATCCAAATCGAATCCTACTTCAATTTGAATTATACTAAAGAATTTAACAAAAACTGATGACGTTCTGAAAATCATTCATCTGGTGTGAAGGGTGCCACCGAGTTAGGAATGGGCTGAAAATATAACTAACTAACCAGAATGAAACTGGAATAAATTAATATTTTAAACCTTTGCTCTGAATATAATTCACGAGACAGAAACTACCGAAACACCAAAACTACGTCAAAATCGCACTCGACGCGCGTTTCGCCAAAAAAGTTGGCATCTTCAAGAACTAAAGCTTACTGAACTACTTATTCTAACTTACTCCTATTTATACTACTTATCTGAATCGCTACATCAAATATAAACTAATTGTTTACCTGTTTCTTTCCAAATTTACCTGCTCCACTACTTATCTAGCGCACTTATAACCAAATTACCTATACTTATTGTTTACCTAATTTTTGGAATTTACTTACTCTGAATAAATTTTATTCTACTTGCTTTGGATTTGATGACAAAAAATTTCCTTGGTAATTAATAACTAATGACTTTACTGTGAAGAGGAGAAACCTTCATTGTAGTTTAAACTTCATATGCTTATACTTGGCAATTTCCAGACTCGCGAATGTATCGAGTAGTCAATGGTTATGAACATGTCTGATTACATTCTTATAAACGATATTATATTGCATTTGGATACAATCAGCTGGAGACGATTTTAATTACACCAGAGTTTGATTAAATCTATTTCAAATTGTACTCGTATACAATCGATACTGTCGTCGATATTATAATATAATAAATAGTTCTTGATATCGCTGCAGTCTCATTTTTTTCAATTTTGCAAACTCGAGCGGTCTTCCATGGCTCTGGGAAAGCACAGGTTATTAAAATTGGGTTAAATATGCCCATTTGAGGTACATGTAGTATTCCGATACAGTCTTTCACTGCTCCTGGAAATGTTAACTTTGTTGGCGAAACTCTCTTCGAGTGTGATTTTGATGTACCTTTGGTATTTGGGTAGATTCTATTTCTTGAACAGAATAAAACTGAAAAGACGGCATCACCAGTAAAAGGGGTAGCGCTAGGCTTGTATAAAGTCGTGCTTTGAACTACGGCAGCGTATGGGTATTCATCTTATCACGTTTATTTTCGTCCGTCTTGGTGAAATATTTGTACATGAACGTGCTGGGGACATGAAAACTTATCTCAGCTTCAAAGCTACAGAGGAAATTGTATCTCTTCATCGAAATAATTGAAATGAATCATGATTTTGGCCTCACAAATAATTATGATGAGACTTTATTTCATTGGAAAATTATCCATTGATCACATTTATAGTAAAATTTTATTTAGCAGTATTCATTTGACCCCCTTACGATCCTCTAATAACACGTTTTTAGATACAATTTTCTCTGTAGCTATTGATGATAGTGCTTTGAAGATGAAATAGGGTTTCATCTTCCCAGCAGGTTAATGTATAAATATGTCACGAATACGGACGAAAATAAACGTAATAAAATGAATATCCCATACATTCTGCCGCGTAGCAAAAAAAAGTTCAAAGAATAACGGTCTTCTATCTTCACTCGAAAGTAGGTCACCCTGAAGATTATTCTTGAATAAAAAAAATCAAAAATTGTGTTGAAAAATATAATTCCCGTGTTCGAGCATTTGCTTGGAATCTATGTTTGACTGTTTTCATATTATGGTTTTTGACTAAGTATATGATAATCTGATGATCTTAATATAAATTAATAGAGGTTCAGTTATAAAAATATTCAATTGCCTTATTTATTATCTTATTATTCTACTTATTGGTTGATAATTTCTTTAAAAAGAGTCTCTTACGGTATTTATTACCATTACGATAATTCGAACTCGACATAATTTCGCTTTATGATAATGAAAATTCGCCGCCCGTCGTTCACGAAAATATGTTTTCCTACGAGCGTGCGCAAAGTAGTACTTTTCTGCATACATTTGCGTGCGCAAAGTTACACTTTTCCGGACGCCGCGCCGTGCGGATAAAGTTATTTGTATGCTAAGGCCGCGAAATATCTTTTTAACGTACCGAAAGAACAGTTATCGCCGAGGCCGCTTGCGGCCGAGGCAAGATAATCTTGAGGTCGTTAAAAAGTTTCGCGGCCATGGCATACACACTATTTTTCGTGCAATCGTTAAAATTATTAAAATAGATAGTTGTAAATAAATATATTATTGCTCTAAAATCAACAGCAGTTCAATTTATTTAACAATATCACCGTGTGCTATGGAAATGATATGTTTCAATATATACAAAATATTTTGACAGTTCTTGTCAAAACGCAAAATGTCTGATACTGATAGCGATATTTCAGTACCTTCCACTCCTCCTGAACTCAAAAGCGTTGTAAATTCGGCGCAATCCGTTTTAATACCCGAAAAATCTAAACGGCAGTACGAAAAATGTTACGGCGAGTTTAAAGATTGGTGTAACAAACAGAATGTTAAGACGATGTCTGAAAACATTTTTGAAAGTGACGTTTGGTTTCGCGACCGTTGCTATGGGTAACGGCCGCGAAATTAAATTTCGCGGACTGTGCTGAGAACGCGAAATACTGACTTCGCGTGCGATTGCACGAAAAGATTTTTTTCCGCACTAAGTACGGAAAAGTAAAAAGCCGTTGCAAGTGTGTTCCCTTTTACCTTTCAATCGTATTTCCCGATATTTGTATTTTAGCTTGAAACAAAAAAATTAATATTTTTTCAGTACCTTGTATAATGATGAATGATTATATATAATATTGTTAAACAACAATAAGTGTACTGTTCAACTTTGACATAATTATGATGTCAGATTTTTCTTCAGTTTCTGTCAGCAAGAATCTATAAACACCGACATTTTTCTATTCATCAAATCAGAAAAAGGTTTAAAAGCTGTTAAATGAGCAGCTCTGGCGACGAGCTCAATTTGCAAAATGTCAATAATAATTGTTCTTTCATTATAAATATTATGAACAAATAAATTACTTTCCTGTTATTATTTTTATTGTTATGTAATTGTTTGTTGTATAGTTCTTTCTATCAAGTTCAACTATATATTATTCAATGAGTTATAATTTTTTTATTTTTGTTATCTGATATGAAGCTCGTAGGAAAAATTTTGTTCCTAACACGTGCGCAAAGTGCCTTTTCCGCATGCAAAAACTTATACGAAGTAAATGCTTGCGGAAAAATAACACTTTGGGCACTTGTTAGGAAAATAACTATTAGTTATTGGTACCAAATGGGGTGAGTAACATGGAAGGTAATCACGATATTTCAATGAATCATTTTTACTTGTTCACCCATTTCCAGAAAGTAAATGTTCAGTAAAATCTTTAATGTGAGAATATGGAACATACAGCTTTCAACTTTAAACCAATGCCTGTCATATTCCTCATGCAAATTGAAATATATAGGAGTTATAGTTCGATAATATTCACCATGATTATTCTTTTATAGGTACCCAATTCGGCATAGTATTATTCGAAACTTCAATAAACCCATTTACAACTTCTATTGTTTTCGTCTCCTCTCCTGTGCCAAAGTTACCTGAATAGTTTCAGTGTTGTTAATCCACAATTCATTCAAGCATTCATAGTATCTCAGTAAAAGTGCATAGTTATGTGAGGGCGCTCGAATCAGTGAAGAAAAATGCTCAAAATTAAGTCTGCAGGGATTCAGCGAAAATCACTTTTGACGGTGTGATTTTGAATGGAGAGATGCCTAGTTCCAACCTTTCAGAATCTAATGGTAAACAAAAATCTTGAATTTATTCATTGCGCTCCGAGTATTTTGATTTATCCCGTTCCTTGTTTTCCCAACAGCTACTTGTAAGGTTAAACCCCTCTTAATATCGATGTTACGTTTTTTCGATGAACGTAAATACTTATTATCTATAAAAAAACATGTCACGTGATATAATCAGTTTCTTGAGAAAAATTTAACCGGATTTAGATTTTCTCAAAGGTATTTTTACGTATCTATGCATAACATGAATTCATGAAATCGTTACAATTATTACGAAGGAAAGTTCGGATCCAAAAGATTGGAAAAATTCAGAGATTAAGTACGGTGACTGAATTTTTAGACAAAAAAAAAATTATGAATATAGAAATTTGGTTGAAATAAGATAAAACTGAAAATAACAAGGACTCAGTTTAATTTAACAAAGCAATCCGCGAGTGTTATGATCTTCTGTTGATTATCCTAATTATTTTTGTTCATATTGCAATCTTTTCCAAACACCTTCATTCAATTTGAAACCAAGAAACTCACGCAAATAGTGAACAATCAAATAAAATCGTAACTGAGACAAGAAGATATGTCATAATGTTTCATAATCAGTCATCATCACGACTATATATGTTGATGTTAAGAGAGATTAATTTCGAACTCTATCTATTCATAAGTTAAAAATTTCGAATAATATATTATCACAATGTTTGCGGAAAAACTGATTTTTTTAAGTCCCAATAAATACCAGTATATAGAGGGGTATCTATCTGAAAAATGAGGGAAAATTTTGGAAAAATCTTTATATACATGAACTATATATCGTCATCTGGGACGAGTATATAGAAAAAAATACATGTATTTTCAGGTCCCCAAAACTGCCGCTATTAATATATATATATATATATATATATATATACAAAGCAGGAAATTTTTGGGTATAGCAGCAAGCAAAACGTGTACTCTTTTAACACTATATTTCCGATATTTCAACAGTGAATACTGTCATCTTCAGGGAAGCTACAAGTAACAAGCAAAATTGTACGATTAATGGAAAGAAAACTTTGAAGAAGAACCACTTACTGTGTTGATGAGAATGATTGCTATGGATGTAATATTAAAAATTATAAACAACATGTCATGTAAGTCCATCCATAGCAATCATTCTCATCAACACAGTAAGTGGTTCTTCTTCAAAGTTTTCTTTCCATTAATCGTACAATTTTGCTTGTTACTTGTAGCTTCCCTGAAGATGACAGTATTCACTGTTGAAATATCGGAAATATAGTGTTAAAAGAGTACACGTTTTGCTTGCTGCTATACCCAAAAATTTCCTGCTTTGTATCCTAACTAGTCAGCAAAGACTACCCTTCTTCTATATATATATATATATATATATATAGAAGAAGGGTTGGTCAGAACAACGAATTGTTGGCTGCCTGTCAATTTGTGGACAAACCTCTACTTTTGGATTCCTTGGTTCGTGTCAAATTAAGTTTCAACTAGTGACTGTAGATGTCATGAATAACTTACTGTTATAGTATGTGTTGCCTCACGGTATTAATTCTTGAGTGGATTCGTTTTGATTTCGAGAGCTCCATAAATCCTTTCTGATGAGTGCGTTAGCACGAAACAGCTGTCAAAGGTTAGAACTCTCGGAATTAAAACGAAATATACTCTATTTTCACTTATATATATATATATATATATAAGTAGAAAAATTATTGGGTATAACCCTCAAAATGTTCTGCAACCGTAGACACGTGTTTCGAGCTTAAGCTCTCATCAGTACGGTAAAATCAAGTGCGGAGATGTACAACACTTGGATGTAAAAATAGAAACAAAGGAAGTCAACAACAGGAAGCCAACCACACATTTGTGGCTTCGGTTAGAAGACCTTGTGCTTACAAGGCAACAACTAACGTCGCCACGGAGGCAGCTATAGCTACCAGCGTGACAATCCTACCCAGGAAAATACAAATAAGGATGGATTTAGCGAGGGGCAATATATGAAAATATAAGTAGAAAAATTATTGGGTATAACCCTCAAAATGTTCTGCAACCGTAGACACGTGTTTCGAGCTTAAGCTCTCATCAGTACGGTAAAATCAAGTGCGGAGATGATTTTACCGTACTGATGAGAGCTTAAGCTCGAAACACGTGTCTACGGTTGCAGAACATTTTGAGGGTTATACCCAATAATTTTTCTACTTATATTTTCATATACTGCCCCTCGCTAAATCCATCCTTATTTGTATTTTCCTGGGTAGGATTGTCACGCTGGTAGCTATAGCTGCCTCCGTGGCGACGTTAGTTGTTGCCTTGTAAGCACAAGGTCTTCTAACCGAAGCCACAAATGTGTGGTTGGCTTCCTGTTGTTGACTTCCTTTGTTTCTATTTTTACATCCAAGTGTTGTACATCTCCGCACTTGATTTTACCGTACTGATGAGAGCTTAAGCTCGAAACACGTGTCTACGGTTGCAGAACATTTTGAGGGTTATACCCAATAATTTTTCTACTTATATTTTCATATATTGCCCCTCGCTAAATCCATCCTTATATATATATATATATATATATATATACATGTTTGTTTATTTATGTTTATACAGCTATATTTTTATGTATTTTCTCGCTTTATCAATGAGAATTCAGTTCTTTCGATAATAAAGCATATTTGATTTGATTTGATTTGATAGTATTCGCAGTGTTTATTCACTGGTTGTTTTTTGCTTATTGTTATTTGATGGTTTTTCATTTGCTTGTAGTTTATTGGCTCGATAGTCATATAACTAGTCACTAACTACTCATATGATTGCTGCCTACGTCATTAATGCTCACATTTTGATTGCTCACATAGTTTTGCTCACAAGTTGTTGCTCACATTCGTGTACTCAACTGCTTTTGATTTCGATCAGAGCTTTTATTAATCAACTGCTTCTTAACGTTCAGCCAATGTTTTTCGAACTTCTATTAGTAGAACTTATTGTTGGTTACTTTTACTTAGTTACAACCGTTGATTCAATGTAGACATCATTTATATGTGCTGTACATATTTTCTGTTTTGTTAATAAACTCAAATTAGTTTTACTTGGCCAGTATTTTTGTACAATCCTCTTGGTAGATTGGAAGATTGTTTATTTCTGATTTAGGAATTTTCAGGGGACTGAATTTGCCTGGCGCCCTCCCAAGATCTAAAATATTTTCAGTGTCTACGAACCTCCCCATCTTCACTCAGTTAGAGACAAAAACCACTCGTCATCTGACATTGGTGGTATAACAAACGTTTGAAACATAGTTGTACGGTTTTACCAAGGACGCGGAAATTTGACGTTACTGCAAGATACATTACCTACCTGTACAAATTAGATGTCTGCAACATCGGATGTGAACAAGAAAATGTATTTGTCACGTATCAGACATGTATTTGTGTTTGCAGAGCATCTACGAGTTTCGACGCACAGACATTTTTGCTTTGAATGTGTAATAAGTTTTGCTCGATGTTTCGTGCCTGCAGTGAGACTCGTGTGCAGGCCCCCCTGCACTATCTTCATCAGCATGTCTTTTAGCATGTTTGAATTGGGGCACATTCCTGGGAGCCGTTAATCGACTCTAGACTAGCTGAGATGATCCGAATGCTGACAAGACCACCCGAATCACACTTGACTGGGACGATTTCATAGACTTTGAATCAAACACTTATTGTACAAATGTGCGAGATTCCAAGGATTGCTGTTCTTCCGCATCCAATATTATTGGAAGAAAACGGACAAAATCCTTAAGAGAATCTTCCCATGGTTTTCGAGTTTATGAAACGCGCAGCAGTGAGAGACGAGGTAAATTTCTCGAGAAATGTTCGTAGAGAAGCCGAATTGATTCCTCGGCTGTCTCCGTGTCAGGAGGCGTTCACATCGAGACGTAACATTTGAAGTCTGAGAATACAGAGTCTCGCGCTGCGTTTTACTATGGGTATATTTTATTATAATTTTCATTCGAGTATAAATGTTTTGGTAGTCGACTCTCGTATCTCGCGCAATTAAAGTGGAGGAGAAACGTCAAGATTCCAATTACGACCAAATGAGGGGAGAAAAAAAGAGAGAAAATATATAAGTATAAACTAAGAGTCTTAATGATTATGAATGAATTTCATTGTGTTCCAAAATATTTTACGTTGAATTGTATAATGTAGAAATTGACATTTTGTATATAATGAAATCATATTTTGGGCGATCCCAAATATTGCAAAAAATTGGTCATTATTGTCAAAAAGACAAAGTTTCTGAAGGCACATTTTTTCACGATACGAAAATAACTCGTGAGCATAAACTCTAGGCTTTTGTTAATTTATTTTTGTGAAATACCGCAGAAAGTGGCTCGCCACTATAACTTTTTTGTTTTTGAAGATAATTGAATAAAATTTGGAGCATTTGTATATGACACAAAATTGCATTTTTGCCGAGTAACTCAGCTTCATTCAACTTCCGGTTAATCAGAAGTGACATTAAATATCGATTATTAAATGGGACACCCGGTATATTTTCTGCATAAGACTTACAAATGTGTATCACTCGTCACTTTTTGTAACCAAATTTGTTTATTTTGAAATTTATTTTTAATTTTATAGGGCTATGGATGCCTTTAAATTACTAATTTGAGTCCTAAAATTTTGAGATTATTCAAACTTTACTTTTTTCTGCTTTGTAAGATTCAATAAATTTCCACTCCTAATTTTTTTCGTCGGGTTAGAAAATAGGAGCATTTAATTACGATTAATTTGATACTGCACACCATTAGGTTTCAAACAAACTTAAAAACTTCAAATTGTTACAGTAGATATTTCTCAAAATTAAGTATCTTTCGAGAATGAAGTAAGATTTGTAATAAGTATAGCACGCTACAAAATGCCTAGCTGTCAATTGTCGAGCTGTCAAGTGTCTACCGATGGTGCAGGGACCGGAGAAGAATAGACCAGTCAAGCTTAGATCGTGTTTCATTTCACATCGTCCTATTCTAATATATTTTACAAGAAACATAACACATGGCGCAGTCGGGAAATTAAGTGTAAATCTTCAATCATCCGTTGTTGAAAAGCAGCAACAGTCAAACAAAAAGATTAATTAGTTGGAGTACCAGTTAAAGAAAAGCTGGAATATGGATTTTCGTGGTATACCACCCATGGTCATGTCCGGTAACCTTGCGGAAAAATGGAGGTTTTGGAAGCAGAGGCTTTTAACATATTTGAAAGCAACTGAAATCTCAAAGAAGGAAGAAGCGACGAAATGTGCCCAACTCCTCACGTTAATAGGAGAGGAAGGTATGAGAATATATAATACTTTTACCTCAGTCGAAGAAGAGACCTTAGACTAGTTATTGAAGAAGTTTGACCAGCATTTCAACCCAAAGAGTAACCTGACATACGAAAGGCATAAGTTTTTGACATATAAGCAGAAAGAGGGACAAACAATCGAACAATTTATAACAGATCTCAAGAATTTATCTCAAAACTGTGAGCTGGGTGACCTTAAGGACTCTCTAGTTAAAGATATTCTGGTTTGTGGTCTCAGATCAGAGTCTCTAAGAGGAAATTTACTACAAAAAGATGTCAAAACTCTTGAGGAAGCAGTCACTGTATGCATAAGTACGGAAAATACCAAGGAACACAACAAGCACATAACGAATGGACCAGGTGGATATTCTGAGGGTGTTGATGCCGTTAGTTCCAAGGAACGACCATTTAGGAAACACTGGAAAGACCCACAATTGAGAACAAGTAATCAGCAGTGCCAAAAATGTGGAAGACATCATGGTTATGGAAAGTGTATTGCATTTGGGAAGAAATGCGACAGCTGTGGAAACTTCAACCATTTTGCAAAGTTCTGCAAAAAGAAAACAGGACAATATAAAAGGGACGGTAAAATTCTATATAATAAGTATAGTAACAAGTCTAAAAATAGTCAGAGAATTCAATTAATAGATAAAGATGTTTCAGAGTATACTAGTGGTGATGAAGGCGACTATGAAGAAAATTATACTTTTGTAGGTTCCATAGAACATGGAGACGTAAATGTTGTACAAGAGTATCTTGAAAATGATTTAATAATTAAATCTAATGACAATAAATGTCACAAGTGTATTTATAGCAACAGCCTTGAGTGTACTAACAGGTCTGAACTTTCAGGTAGCACAAGAAATACCAACGAGATACTTTCGGTAGCTGAGATGGATGTGGAATCATGGCTTGCGGAGATCGATGTCAATGGAAAATCCCTCGTCAAAATGAAACTAGATACGGGAGCAGTAGCAAATATAATGCCCATGGACATTTTGCGAAGAATCAGGTTTGACCCAGATAAATTACAGAGAAGCACAATTAAATTGAAATCATATACAGGTAATCAGTTGTCTATTATAGGCCAATGCTATCTTGAATGCAGGTATAAAAACAAAATGAAAAGTATTTTATTTCAAGTGGTCAATACAAAGAGTTGTCCAATATTAGGTTTACAAGCATGTTTGCAGTTCAACATAATTAAAAGAATTGATAATATCGAGGTATCTAAAGAAAATATAGAAAATAGCGAAGATTCTAAATTCCTAGTCAGTAAATTCAAACATTTATTTGAAGGTATAGGCAGTATAGAAAAACCCTACCATATAGAATTGAAAGCAGATGTTCAACCAGTCACTTTCTTATCCCGTAAAGTACCTTTTGCAGTAAGAGAAAAGTTAAAAGAAAGTCTAGATAACCTTGAACGTGATAAAATAATTGTTAGAGAGACAGAAAGTGCAGAATGGGTAAATCCTGTTGTTTTAGTTAGAAAACCTAATGGCTCTATCAGAATATGTTAAGATCCTAAATATTTGAATATGTCTATAAAGAGACATTTTTTTCAAATACCTACTTTGGATGAATTAACATCCAAATTAGCAGGGTCAGTAGTATTTAGTACTTTAGATGCCACACAGGGTTTTTTACAAATTCATTTAGATTAATTTAGCTCAAAACTCTGTACGTTCGCTACACCTTTCGGAAGGTTTAGATTCTTACGCATTCCGTATGGCCTAGCAAGTGCTCCAGAAGTATTCCAGGAGAGAATGTTAGAGATTTTTGGAGACATCCAGGGTTGTAACATTTATATCGATGACATTATAGTTTATGGAAAAAATCAACAGGAACATGACAATACACTAGAAAAAGTATTTAAAAGGGCTGAAGCCTATAATGTTAGATTCAATAAAAGTAAATGTAAATTTTCTGCTAAAGAAATAAAGTACATGGGTCACATAATCTCTAAAAAAGGTTTGACAGTTGATCATTCTAAAGTTGAAGGCATAATAAATATGCCAAAACCTCAAAACGTAAAGGACGTTCAGAGATTTTTAGGTTTACTAAACTATGTGGCAAAATTCATAAGTAATCTATCAGAAAAAACTGCACCACTGAGAGAACTGCTTAAAAAAAGCATAGAATTTTATTGGGGTGAAAAACAGGAGCTAGCCTTCGAAACTCTAAAAAAGGTGATTTGTGAGGCACCCTGCCTCAAATTTTTTGATGTAAAAAGTTCAAATATCATAATATCGGTTGATGCGTCTAAGTCTGGAATGGGCGCAACAATTCTCCAAGATAATATACCTTGTGCTCATGCGTCACGTGCATTAACTGTAGCTCAACAAAATTATGCACAGATTGAAAAAGAACTTCTAAGTATTTGGTTTGGTTGTTCTAAATATCATCAGTATATTTTTGGAAAATGCTTCGTTGTAGAAACTGATCACAAACCGTTGATTTCTATTTTTAAAAAACCTATAAATGAATGTCCTGCTAGGTTGCAAAGACTTTTAATACAACTTCGAAAATATGATTTCACAGTAACGTATAAACCAAGTAAAAAGTTGATCATTGCGGACACTCTATCTCGAGCATATGTAAATGAATATTTTGATGAAAATTTAAAAAAAAAAAAAAAAAAAAAAAAAAAAAAAAAAAAAAAAAAAAAAAAAAAAAAAAAAAAAAAAGGGGGAGATGTAATAAGTATAGCACGCTACAAAATGCCTAGCTGTAAATTGTCGAGCTGTCAAGTGTCTACCGATGGTGCAGGGACCGGAGGAGAATAGACCAGTCAAGCTTAGATCGTGTTTCATTTCACATCGTCCTATTCTAATATATTTTACAAGAAACATATAACACAAGATTAAGTTACCTCTGGCAAACAAAACTTATAAAACGAAATCAATAACATAAAGCTAAAATCATATCTCCTGGCATAAATATTATTGTTACCATTTTTTTTAACAATTACGTATACAATTTATACAATTCAATGCTATAATATGTAAACATATATTGGTGGTAGAAAAATCAATTATTGTTCGAAAAGATATTTCTAAGGGTAGTTAAAGAGCTGTGTTTATTTTGTCTTCAAAGGTGATGTTTGTGGACTGTAGTGGATTGGATTTAGACAAATCAACTTCTTTTTTGGTTTATTTTTCGAGTAAAAATGACAAAGGTTTCGAAATATCAAAATTGTTATATCTAATTACAAAAATCCATAGTAACACATATTCAATTCACATGAAACGAATAACTAATGTCCAAATTTAGCTACAGAGTGATTCACTTTTCTATCTATTTTCCAACATGGCCCCGGCCTTGAAAGGAGTCAGGGACACTTTCAACATCCTGTCATATCTAGTTTTCATCAGCCAACGGCAAACGACATAACTTGGCCATTGAACGCTTGGTATATCCTGTGGTAGTTTTTATCGTTGCGACTCTCGCGACGCCATCTTTTCCAGGATGCAATTGAGTGACGCGCCCTAAAGACCATCTGAATGAAGGAAGGTTGTCTTCTTTAATCAGGACCAGATCATTGTCTTGTAGAGTTCCTTGGGTAGACGACCATTTGTTTCGTTTTTGTAGTTCGGATATATACTTTAGTGACCATCTGGACCAAAAGTGCTGTTGAAGTTGTTGAATTCTCTGATACAGCTTCAATCGATTCTCGGGAACTTGTAACAAATCAGGATCCGAAAGCGCACTTGCGGTACGTCCAATCAGGAAGTGAGAGGGTGTGAGTGGTTGCAGATCAGAGGGATCGGATGATAAGGGGTGCATGGGACGCGAGTTGAGAATACCCTCGATCTGGACAAGTAGAGTATATAACTGTTCAAATGTTAATAATGCATTTCCCGCAACTCGTAATAAATGAGACTTGACAGATTTAACTCCGGCCTCCCAGAGGCCTCCAAAATGAGGGGAATATGGAGGGATAAATGACCAGGAAACGCCATCGTTTTCTAATATCTCTGTTAAGTTTCGAGAGATCGCGTAAAAATTTTCCTAGACTCTCGAGCTCTGTTTTGGCTCCTACAAAGTTTTTGCCATTATCAGAAAAGATTTGAGAGGGTTTTCCTCTACGAGAAACGAAGCGCCTACAAGATGCGATGAAACCCTCGCTGGTTAGGTCAGATACCAGTTCGATATGTATAGCACGAGTCACGAAGCAGACAAAAAGACAAATATAGGCATTAGTAATTTTGCAACCTCTTCCCTGTCTGTCTTTGACTTTGAAGGGTCCAGCATAATCAACGCCGGTTACATAAAAAGGAGGTGCAGGATTTACCCTAGTGATAGGAAGGTTTCCCATAATAGGAGTTATACTACTCGGTCGTGCCCTAAAACAAGTAATACATTCGTGAACCGTTTTTCTTGCTAAATTCCTGCCTAACAGGGTCCAAAACTTGTTCCTTGTGTGTGCCAGAAGAAGTGTTGGTCCCGCGTGTAACAATTTTCTATGTTCTCTCAGAAATAATAACCGAGTAAAGCGACTTTTATGACATAAAAGAATGGGAAATCTTTTATTATACGAAAATGATGAGTAGGATAATCTCCCACCAACTCTAAGAATTTTATTATTGTCTAGGAACGGATTCAATTTCATAATTTTAGAACTTTTGCTGAGTTGCTTACCATTGTCGAGTACATTGATTTCGTTCTCAAAAGACTCCTTTTGAGACAACCGAACTAATGTCATACAAGCGTTGTCGATTTCCTTATGGGTTAAAGGACCTAAGTTTCGATTTGCCCCTTTGCTGAAACAATTTTCTTTAAATCGAAGGCAATAAGCTATTACTCTTTCAAGTTTAGATAAATGTGAGTACTTTTCAAAGAAATTGATTTTTTCAATTGTTGCTTTGTTAACTAAAATAACCCTTTTTAGTTCGGGTAATGGTTCCCTACATTCTATTATTGATGGCCATTCATTTTCTTCAAACTGAAGCCAAGATGGACCGTTCCAATACAAATCGGTTGACTTCAACAAACTAGATTTGACAACCCGTGAAACAAAATCGGCTGGATTGTCCTTCGTTGGGACATGTCTCCAATTTTCAATGTGTGAAAACTGTTGAATTAAAGAAACGCGATTAGCAACAAAGACTTGTAGTGAATTTGGGATAGTGTTAATCCATCCCAGTACTATACTTGAATCGGTCCAATAAAATATATTGTCGATGTGCATTTTGAATGCCGAACAAACTTTATTTGTCAGTCTGCACATTAGCAAAGCGGCCATCAACTCTAATCTTGGAACAGTTTGTATTTTTATAGGGCTGACCTTTGATTTAGCGCAAATTAAATGGATGGAACTTTCGTTTTCTTTATTCTTTGATTTCAAATAAATGCATGTTCCATACGCCTGTGTCGAGGCATCTGAGAAGGCATGGATTTCGATAAAATTTGGATCACGACAAACTACGTGTCTAGGTATCATAAGCTCGTTCAAAAATATCAACTCATCTCGAAAATCTAGCCACCGTGTGTACAAATTCAAAGGAAGTGAATCGTCCCAATCGATTTTTTCTGACCAAATGTCTCTTAGGATGATTTTAGCTATGATAATGGTAGGACTCAAAAGTCCCATCGGGTCAAAGATTTGAGAGCTTTCTGATAGAACAACTCGTTTAGTAATGTGTTTATTGAAATCTGAAGTGATTTTGTAAAGAAAACAATCCGCAGTTGCATTCCAAATCATACCTAATGTTTGCGCATTTTCGTTAATGCCTAAGTCCATCAAATTTGTATTGCTATGTGATTTTATATTCTCAAGTACCTCAGGACTATTAGAAATGAATTTGCACAAACGAAACCCCCCATTATGTAAAACCTTTGATACGTCAATGGCAATGCGAGTCGTTTCCTCAATGGTAGAAGCGCCACTGAGCAAATCGTCTACATAAAAATGTTCATGACATCCGATATGAGAGGATCATCACAATCTAATCCAAGTTGTTACAAACAACGAATGGCTAAAAAAGCTGCAGCTGAGGTACCAAAAGTGACAGTGGTTAATTTGTAGGTGTCTAAGGGATCGTTAGGGCTGTCTCTCCAAAAGATTCGCTGTAGCGATCTCTGCTCAGGAGTGACGAGACACATCCTGTACAGTTTTTCAACATCTCCTGCTAAAACGTAATTGTGTTCACGATAAAGTAACAAAATTGAAAGTAAGTCCGACTGAATTGTAGGCCCTACACTCTGAAGATCGTTGAAAGAGTAACCACTGCTAGAAGGACAAGACGCATCAAAAACTACTCTGAGTTTTTGTTGAAATGCTATTCTCTTTTAAAACACCGTGATGTGGCATATAATATGAATATTTGGCCAAACTTGGGTTATCTACCTTCACCATATGTCCCAAGTTCCTATATTCATTGATAACTCCGTGATTCTTGAGTGCATAATCTGGATTTTTTGCAAATTTTCGTTCTAAGTTAAAAAATCTCTTTTTTGTTACCTCAGTCGTGTCTCCTAAATTCTCCAAACTAGATTTCAAGGGAATTGTGACAATAAATCTACCGTGTTCATCGCGCTTTGTATTTTCGATGAAGTGAGCTTCTGCGAACCTTTCTTCATCCGACCAAGGTTTGCTGTCTGGAAATTCTTCATTTCCCAGAATCGTGCTACTTGTTGTTCTAAAGAGTTAAATTTCGAAATATTACAATGAATAGATTGGGAGAAATTACCCTGTATAGGGCCTCCAACCACCCATCCTAACCTGGTTTTCTGTAATGTGGGTCCGTAGTTCGAAAGCTTTATTTGACCAGTGCATAGAATATCGTAAAAGCAGTCTGACCCAATCAAAAGATCCACCCTGTCGGGTACGTGAAAATTTGGATCGGCTAGCTTAATATTATGGGGTATGTCTAAAGATTTCCGGTTAATTCTAAAATTGGGTAACGTTTCTGTGATTTTGGAAACCACCAAACAATTCAGTTTCAATGAGAAGTCACTCGTTAGTGAATGGATATTGACAGAACATTTAAATCTTGCCTCGGAATGCGTTCCGTTTAGCCCGCTAACAGCTAAGCGAGTTGAAATTTTATCAAGATTCAATAGTTCAGATAAATTTGTTGTTATGAAGCTAGTTTGTGATCCTACATCTAAAAGACCCCGTACTAAATATGTTTTGTTGTACTTATCTATCACCCGCACCGAAACAGTAGAGAGCAAAATCTGATCATAATTTGTGATGTTTTGTGAAGTCAACACTACGTTTTGAGTTTCGGTTGAATTGTTTTCAACCAGAATTTCTTGGTCTGGTTTGGAATTACCCCTATCAATATGTAACAGTGTGTGATGGCGATGTCTGCAAACTCGACATGAACCTGATAGGCACTCTTTGACTAAATGTCCCGGTTTAAGACAGTTGATACACAAGCCTTTGCGTTTGGCTTGTTCTAATCGATTATTAACGGTCATTTTCAAAAATTCCGGACATTCTGAAATATAGTGTTCGCCTTTACTAATTTTACAATGAGCAGTTGTACTGCCGCTAAAAGTAGCGAATAAATCAGTTGGCTTCACTTCTATCCTAGATTTATGTTTGTTTAAAACTTTATTGGATTCCCTGTTGTTTTCTTTTGATTGAAGATTATTTGCTCGCATTTTCAAGAAATCCAATAACTTTTGCAGAGTGGGGCGTTTGAACGAAACTTTAGCTTCATCCCATTTGTCTACTGTGTTTTCGTCAAGTTTAACTATGATGAGAAATTTCAGCAAACTTCCCCATTGTTCAACCGGCTCACCTAAATTTTTCAAAGCCTTTGAGCGGTTTGATACAATGTCTATGATTTTTCTAAGAGCAGTTGATGATTCGTGAGTGACCTTTTCTAAATTATAAATTGCTTTTATATGTGTATCTATCAAAAGGCTCTCGTCGTTGAAACGTTCGCATAACGACTTCCAAGCATCTTGATAGTTAGCACTAGAGAATTCTAAATTTTCAAAAGTTTCCCTGAGTTTTGACCCTACTGCCGACTTCAAATAGTGGAACTTTTGTATATCACTGATGTCTATCCTGGTGTGAATTAGTGAATGGAACGTGTCCCTAAAACCTATCCATTGATTAGCATCCCCGTCAAATTTAGGTAAATCTATCACGGGAAGTTTCACATTTTTTACTTCTATATCACGAATAGGGAAGGAAGAAACGGAAACGTTATCGTGAATGCTCAAATCTTTCACGGAAGAAACATCAGCAACTGGCGCGGTAGCTGCCAAAAATGTTTTGGCTTTCGCGATACATGTAAAAAATAGCCTCTCAAATTCTTCTCTTTCTGACATCTGTTTATCCGCGGTATCTATTTGCTCGATATCATTTTGAATGTTGTCAAAAAGTTCAATATAACTACGTGCACTTTCTAAGCGATGATCTAAATCAAAAAAAATATCGGTGTCTGTGATATTTTTGGTAGGATACCTTGTTTCTAATTCACCGATAAATTTTTTTAAAATCGTGAGTATGGATTTTATTGATCCACGTTTCCTGGTCAATTTCTCCAAATTGTCACGTTCGGTTGACATCGTGTCTCTATGATATGATTCTGAATAAAGGCCGTATGAATTGAAAATGTCAAGTATTTGTCAAATACATCAAGTTATGAATTATTAGCAAACTACGAATGTGTAATATCCTCAAAAATACAGATCGAAAGTATTCCTAACTCGCTTGAGGATAGGAACGGAAAGGACTCACTTTATATGCGCTCTTCACTGCCGTCGATAAGATGTTCTGCTTCAAATTCGGGAGCTAATCCAGGTACGACAGGACCAATAATGTTTATTTTGTCTTCAAAGGTGATGTTTGTGGACTGTAGTGGATTGGATTTAGACAAATCAACTTCTTTTTTGGTTTATTTTTCGAGTAAAAATGACAAAGGTTTCGAAATATCAAAATTGTTATATCTAATTACAAAAATCCATAGTAACACATATTCAATTCACATGAAACGAATAACTAATGTCCAAATTTAGCTACAGAGTGATTCACTTTTCTATCTAGTTTCCAACAAGCTGTCTATATGATTTACTGACAGGTAAAAAACATCTGCTGGGCATAAAATATAATTCTTGGTATTGCCCCAAGCCGCCTGCATGTATTTTTCGAATTTCTCCAGGTCAAGGACAAGGAGGGAAAGGGGCGTTTGAAAACCAGTCAGAGAACGAATAGGCGCTGGTGCTAAAACGAATTATAAACGCTCAAAATACGAAAAAAGTAACAGACAGGGACCAGGTGGAAAATGTTTTTGAGGTTCCAACTTTAAGAAAAAAAAAATTATTCGAAAACAATCAAAATAGTGAAATGGGGATGCAGTTTATGGATTGAAAACGGTTTTTTGGAATTTGCGGTGAAACGTGACCTCTTAGCGGAAAATGTTCGATGGAAAAATTGTAGATAATAAGGTAAACATAAATAATCATCTATCTGAATGAAAATGCAAATTTTCTCTCATAAGTTATATAGGGTCTTTCTCAATATCTATCAGATGTAGTTCAATGTTCAGCGTGGCTTGGCCGAGGAACTAGTTGTTTTCTGTTAGATATTACAGAAAAGTAACTCTAATTTATCGTAGGTTTTTTTTTCATTTCAAGAGGAGTCATGTATTGGTTCAATTTTCAATTGAAAATGTTTCTCTTCACAACTTAAAAACTTTTGTATTCAATACTTTTCGACAAAATGGCAAAAAACCCATTTTTCAGTATTTAATTTTTTCTCTAATGAATAATATAATCAACATTAAAATTTGTAAGAATACATCTTTTTTGTTCTTGAATGAGCATGAACATGAGAAAAAATACCCTCATTCTCCACGAAGGTCTGTAAGTGATCATTTCAATTGTTGACATGTCTACTTTTAAATGGTCTATGTAACTTTATTGATCGTTGGACCGCTTAAAATTGAGAAAAACTGACAATAAGTCTCTTTGAATCATGATTGTCTCAATATTTTCAATAGTTGAACAAAAAAAGTAACAGGCAAGGACCAGAAAGAATGATGTTGAGGTTCCAACTTTAGGGGAAAAAATTATACTCGAAAACACTCAAAATGGTGAATACGTTTTTTTGCGATTTGCGACGAAATGTAACCTCCTAGTAAAATATATTCGAATAAAAATTTGTATGGAAAACAATGAATCAAAGGCTTCATCTGCTCTGGAAGATAACGTCGGGATTAAAATATTGACATCCATGACCAACCTCACTTTCTTGGTGCCAGTCCGGATGGCCAATTAATGTGCAGTCGAGGTGAAATGTCCATATTCGGAAAGAATTATGACACCAGCAGAAAGTATCAGAAATATAAGGATAACTTTCTAGAAAAAGGATGGCGGAGTAAATATGAGGCACAAATTGTATATCCAGATTCAGGGCCAACTTCAAGTAACTAAACTGAAAACTTGCCTATTTGGTGTGGTATCCACTAGGGTTGAAACATTGTTTAAATAGAAGTAAGATAGTTAGCAAACCTTATGGAATTAATATTGGATTCAAATGGATGCGACATGTAGATGGCCATAGGATCTCGCATCCAAGTCATGTCGTAACTTCAGTGGTCTGGCCTCCAAGTCATGTCCTAACTTGAGTGAAACAATGTCACAGCTTATCTACCACCAGTAAGCTGTGACAATGGTTACAGCATTAAAATCAGGGTTTTTTGAAGAAACCTGCATTGAAATGACGTCAAGTATTCATGTTTGTAACTTCACGCTAGATGACACTCGCTTTTGGATCCAATGCTGATTCCACAGGCATTGACCAAATATCTCACTCATTTTATTCAAACAATGGTTGAAATATGAATACATTTCGAGGGACAACAACTTCTGGTACGAGAATACGGAACAAAAGTTGGTTAATTTTTCCAACGACTGGCTCTTTTCAGAATTAGTAGATACTCGAAAAATACGGAATATGGCGATACGTGATCCAACGTATGTAACAGGAGTACTGAAAGAAAATATAGAGAGAAGGTCTGAATAAATAGTGATATGATTTGTGATTTACAGCCTTTCCCATATATATTAAGATCTCTGTAGGTACACATGGACTTAATGCCACCAGCAACTTTTTTGTAATGAATAAATAAGTGTTTTGTACGAATCGATTGATTATTTGATACATAAAAATTCTGCTATTGAAATATGAAGGGAATGAAAAAACACATTTTTTCCGAAAGTTTTTTGTCGATGCATTCATATCGAACCGATATATTTGAAAATGTCAAATATATTGAAGCAATGGTTTTCTTTTGAATCAGTAGAACAATAGACAAAATAAAAAACGGTAAAACTGGATTACAATATATCAAATTTTAGAAAATGTGATCAGAAGGGCTCAAAGAAATATCTATCACCGAACTGTAAATTTATCATTTCCGTAATACGCAAATCTATCGATTTTTCTTCAAATATCTACGGTGATAATTTATATTATATTATATTATATTATATTATATTATATTATATTATATTATATTATATTATATTATATTATATTATATTATATTATATTATATTATATTATATTATATTATATTATATTATATTATATTATATTATATTATATTATATTATATTATATTATATTATATTATATTATATTATATTATATTATATTATATTATATTATATTATATTATATTATATTATATTATATTATATTATATTATATTATATTTTATATATTATTTGTTCTTCAGACATCGACAACTATGGTCATTAGCCTTCCATTAGTGGGAAAATGCTTGTGATATCAACTATTCATTTTCAATTTTATATGTAACACAGTGTTTTATGTCATTTGGTAGCATTATTCCAAGGTGCTGGTTCAAGTATGTTGGACATTCCAAGAGTATGTGGTCTATTGTCAAGACTGTTCTGCAATATTCACATTGTGGCGGATTTTGTCTAAGCAGCATGTAGGAGGAGGTAAGATGTGAATGTCCTATTCTGATTCTTACTAGTTTAGCATAGTCTTGTCGGTTGAGATGCAAAGGAGCGATCCATGGTTTCACACATGTTTTCACTCTCCTCAGTTTTGATGGGTGTTGATTCCAGTGATCTTGCCACAAATCGTGTATTTTTTGGTTCATGTAGTTCTTGTAGTCGTCTGATCTTATAGGTATACATTCGGGTTCCTCTAATGCTGCTCTTGCAGCTTGATCAGCGTGTTCGTTACCCATGATACCGATGTGGCTTGGGATCCATAGAAAAATAACTTTTTTTCCATGAGATTCCAGATGAAATAAACTAGGAAGGATGTATTTGACAAGAGGGTCATAAGTGAAGCTATCTTCTAATGCTTGAAGAGAAGCAAGTGAGTCAGTACAGATGATACTCACAGGATGTTTTTCAAATTCTATGAATTTTAGGGATTGCCATATACCATATAGTTCTGCAGTGAATATTGAGGCTGCTTCTGGTACTGTCCAATATGTTATGGTGCTTCCAGCACTATTATTTCTTTCAGATCCATCAGTATAGATTACCAAACTGTTAGGATATGTACTTATGATAATTTATATTATATTATATTATATTATATTATATTATATTATATTATATTATATTATATTATATTATATTATATTATATTATATTATATTATATTATATTATATTATATTATATTATATTATATTATATTATATTATATTATATTATATTATATTATATTATATTATATTATATTATATTATATTATATTATATTATATTATATTATATTATATTATATTATATTATATTATATTATATTATATTATATTATATTATATTATATCATAATATATTATATTATATTATATCATATTATATTCCAGTCCATTCGAAACTCCTGTTCAGTAATACACAATTCATACTCTACAGGACCACAGGTTGCGATACTGAATTAGGTTTCTATAAATAATTTTTTCGACGAGAGCGGTATAGCTACGCCTTCATGAAGAATTATCGTGAGCGAATACGAATTTTAACTTGGTGTATGCAACCAAGAATACTTGTTAGTGTACTCGCTATGAATAAGTACATTTGAGGTGCAGTGAGAATTCTCTCTTAATATGCACTAGTGGCACTCATGCATACCCTTGCTCAGAGGAGAAGGGAGTGGGTAAATAAAATAATAACTTCAGGGACAGTTTTTTATGTTTGAGTTGAGCTCCAGATAACTAACTGAAGGTTCCGTCAAACCAAGGCGGGAACGCGGAAGCGGGAGCGGGAACGGAACTTTTGACCTGCGCGAATTGCTATAAAAACAATACACGTTGCAAACCATATATATTTCGTTTTTTAAATGCATTTCGGAATACGAATAATCACACCGGTATGTCCCACTATGGAATTTAGTCTCGGATTCATCTTGGTTTGAGGAAACCTTAATAGTTTGGATGGTTAATGACATTTATCAAATGACGTTTGAAGGATCACATTCCAACCATTAGTTAATTAAGATGGAGTTTAACTGGAATTCAAAAAACTGGCTCTCAAAACAAGAAAAATGGAATATTGCTCATTTGTACACGGTTCGGTTTTTCCCTCTATTTATTGCCAGCAATGAAACGCACGTTAATATCTAAGCCGTTGCTAAGACGAAAGAGGAGAGGAAATTGCGTTTCGTGTTATACGTCAGTAATACTGTCAATGTCGAATATGTTTGTTATTGCCATTAGAGAGATATTGCAATAACGCCAGGCAGTATTTGAGGCACCGTTTTAATGTAGGCAGAAATGTTCTACTCGTAGAAGTAGAATTTGACAAATCTGTTTTTTTTTACACCAAAAATATCTACTTTCTCTACTTTCGCTACGATCAAATTTGAGGGTAGCAAACGTAGATAATTGGTTGAAAAAGGAAAAATCCCAAATCGTAGCAGAAATTGACACTATCGACATTGAAAGTAGTTTGAAACTATGGACTCATTTCTGTTAATTTCAGTTTGGTTGTATTTTGAAGCTCAAAAAACTTCATTTACTCACATTAAAACGATTTTGATAGTGAACAGCTGCTAGTAAAAATAAATATGAGTGTTATGGACGTGAGTGAAGTTATGGAAGAAAATGTTTAAATACGTATAGGTTTGTAGGTACGAGTTTTATTTATTGAATAAAGAATGTGGTTCATACTGATTCTTAATTCATTGAAAACCTCTGTTGAACCTTCATTTTAAAATCAAATCAGTGGGATATGATATAGAAAGATTGTGTCAAATCGGTTTATGTATGATGAATAGAAAAAAAGTTGTACAGATAAATATCAGAAAATATTTTTCAGTTCCTATTTGTTCCCAACCTACAAATGAGCTCTCATTTTTTTAAGATAATTTCGGCTTATTTGCTAGTTCACTCAAAGCTGCCTTGAAATTGGAAGGTGTGAAGGTTTAGGAATCACTTCTTCATAATAATTTTTACATTCTGAAAAAGTCTTTTGAGCGAAAATTATTCAAGGAATTCACATATACATGATAAGTTTATTATTGCACATGAAACATTCCCTCCTAGATCTACAGTGCGGCTTTTTTTAGTCTCCCCCCTGTAAACTTTTGAACATGAAAAAAAAACTGTTCGGAGGGTTTCACTACTACTACTTATTGAAACAAAAAATATGATGATTGCTCCACAGGGGGAGCGGGGATACACATCAACTCAAAATTTTTAAATGGCATGGGGGGTCGAGTGTCACATCGTTGAAAAGAGAATTCAATTCTTTTTACAACCATCTAAATATTTTTGAATTTAGTTGAGGAATTTTTTCCCAATTTCGATTTTTATGCCTATCGAAATTTTCTAGTTGATGTGCCCCCAGCGCCATCTGTACTGTAATTGCAATATTTCTTTTCTCAAAAAGTAGTATCGATAATACCCTTTGCAATGTTTTTGGTTTCATTATTCCACAACAAATCGTTCAAATTTATCAAGCTATGACTAGTTTTCAGATCCGCATTTATATTTGATATTTCCAATTTGAATTGCAAAAAATATATTAACAAAATTAAAAAAAATTAGATTGTTGTAAAGAGAATTGAATTCTCTTTTCAACGATGTGACACTCGACCCCCCATGCCATTTAAAAAATTTGAATTGATGTGCACCCCCGCGCCCCCTGTAGAGCAATCATCATATTTTTTGTTTCAAAAAGTAGTATCGGTGAAACCCTCCAAACGATTTTTTATTCATTTTTGTACGTCGAACCGTTCAAAAGTTAACAGGGGGGGGGGGCTAAAAAAGCCGCACTGTATAATAATACTCGCACCTTCTACCATTGTCTATTCATTATAATGAAAACTATAAGTTTCAATCTTTTTACAGAGATTTGGGAAATTTTAGAATAATCTGACTTTTATCGGAAACCCTGAAATTACGTTTTTATGATACTCTACTTCTTCTACTAGTAGATGTAAACTCTAGTGGTCAATGAAACGCGGCTATTGAAAACGAGATATTGCAGGTTTCATCTGTCCCTTATTTACATGTGATTGATAGATGCGTTCTGATCCTAAATCGAATTTGTCTCTTAGATTCATCTCTCTTCATAATTTCAGAATCATTCTGATGATAGAAATGCCCAAACAAACTTCTACGTCAACTCTTGTTGAAAATCTTATACATTTCTTTAAGTTTAACCTGAATCCAGCTTTATTAAGTTTCTCGAACACAATTTACAAATTTCGTAAATGTTCTTCATCTGTTTTTCCCATTACTACCAAATCATCTAAAAAATGTATGACCCCTTCATATCTCTGTAGTAGTTTTCCAACCGTTTCTGAAAAATCCCACACGCTGGTTTGGTCCCAAATGGCAAACTATGTACTAAATAAATTCCTTCATGTTTACTCCACGCTAATAACTTCCGGGTGTTCTCTTCTAATTCTAATTGATTATATACACTCAATAAATCGGAAAAATTGTACAATATGGCCGCCAAGCGATTTAGCTGAAAATTTCACAGATAATTCCAGATACATCAAAAACTATAAAACTCCAGAAACATTTTTCGGAAATGCCAGGAAGAAACTTTAAAAAAATGCTCAATGGTAGTGTGTACAAATGCACCAATACAAACAATTTGATTGAACTTTTCACAACTATTGCAGCCGTATGCATAGTCAGTTCCAGCGACTCGCCAGAGTTTCGCCGCTAGCTACACAAGAACTATAATGCACAGTCGAGCTCCAAAAAAGTGGTACATCGCCAGCGGTTCGCCAAAATGTGACTTATCGCGTAGTTGTCACTTTTTTGGAGCTCGACTGTGCATTATAATCCTTGTGTAGCGAACGGCGAAACTCTGGCGAGTCGCTGGCGATTGACTATGCATACGGCGGTTGGATTTCTGACTGATACTAGAACACAATAAAATAATAATTTCGAGCTATACCAAAAGAGATTCGCAAACAAAATCACACAGAATGATGGTTTATATTAAAATTATTGTAACATTCAATTTGAAAATCACTCATTTTGACGTCCATCTAATTACAATGTCTAATGTCAAATATTCGGAAGAGCACAAAGCGACGTTGTCAGTTCTTTTTAAATTTCTGCATACCAAGTAAAAATAACATTTGAATAGTTTACAGAAGTATCAACGATTCTAGAATTTGTTATTTTTCATATATTGATTATGAAAGAACATGCACAGAAAATTAACACGACACATCATTTGAATTTGAGACATGCCGCTCTCATTTGATTGGTACGCCCTTGGCGTGCCTTCCAATTTATTACGTTTTCGTTATGGAGCCAAATTTCTCAACGTAAAAAAGGACACTACCTCATCTGACCTAGCTATTCAAGCGATCAGTATGAATAACTAAAATCAAAGCAGATGCTTGCTGCAAAGCCTACGCAGGCCCGTAGACCTGCGCAAAGCCTGCGCAGAGCATGCGCATACCTGCGCACAGCCTGCAAATATCTGCGCAAACGTCGAATATGACAAGAAAATGCTAACCTAACCTAACGTGAACCTAGCCTATCCTAACATTTCGACCTTGACAAAAATTATCAACGTAAAAAAGGAACACAACCTAACCTAACTAACGCAGCTAGTAACTATTCAAGTTGCTGGTAATTCAATCACTGATTAGTATGAAAAAGAAAAATCAAAGAAAATGCGCGCTTTGTCCGCATATACAAATTTACAGAAGAAAAAAACATGCCGACTCGCTGATAATTCGATCACTGATTAGTTTAGCAAATGCTCCTACACTCGCATTTATGAATTACCAGAAGGAAGAGATACGCCTCTGGCGTATCTCTTTCATCTGGACCACTTGCGGTCATGAACCGAATTTATTAACATAAAAGGATGGGACACAACCTAACCAAATTAACCAAGCTATCCAAATTTGTGGTAATTCAATCACTAATCAGTATGAAAAAGTGAAATCATAGCAGATGTTCGCTGCGCTCGCATTTTATGAATACCAGACTCACTTGTGGCCATGTACCGAATTTATTAACCTAAAAGGACGGGACAAAACCTAACCTAACAGAACTAATCTATGTAGTAGCTATCCAGGTTGTTAATAATTCGATCACTAAGGGCCGGTCTTTTCACCTCAGAATAAAGTCTCTGATAACTATCTATCGGATAAACTTCACAGGTTTACATATCCTTATCTGATAGATAGAGTTATCTGGGACTTATCTATAGGTGAAAAGACCGGCCCTAAAAGTGAAATTTAAGCAGATGCTTGCTGCGCTCGAATTTATAAAGTACCGTTGCTGCTAAAAAAAGGACACAACCTAACCTAACTAACCAAGCTTGTACTTTGATCACAAATTTTTTTTTGGTGTTTTGGCATCGACTGATATGGTCATTAGCCCTGTGTTCTGAATAGGCCTTGTTACTAACTTCATACGCCACCTTAGGAGCAGCACTGTTAATTATTAACGCAACAGTGATTCGTGGAGGATTATTCCCAGTCGACACGTTGATCACTAATTAATGTGAAATTAGTCGTGTTTTATGCAAACATGAAATTAATTGAAGTCAACATCTATTTGTGTATCGAATCAATCATCTGTGAAAGTTCCATTTCCTTTGCCAAAGTAACTTACAGTGCAATTTTATCTGATCATGTATGTTTTGGTTTATTCAAAAAATTTGGCAACGTCGCATTTTTCATTTGTGATCTGACAGCTGTCAAATGTAATTACTTACCTCTATCAGTTCTGTCAACTAAAATGGATAACAGTTCAAAAATTATTTATTCTTCTTCATGGGTATATTAATCGTATCGATATGGAACATTTATATTGTAAAATACGTGGGACGTTTCCATATATAGGCGTGTTTTTGTGTATTTATGGAGAGACGACTATAATACATTTTTCCAAAAAAAAAAGTATTTTACATACTTTTCCGCGCTGAAATTACGATTGATACAGTGATTTTATCGTATTTCAAACATTCTGTGAAATTTTCAGTTGTAATACCAAAAGAGAGTGAGAATAAAGTGAAAATAATTCGACAGATTTTTCGAAAACTTATTGCCTGGCAACAGACTTAAGACTTCATCGAAGTCTCGTGTGGTATTCGATAGATTATTTTTTGATGCCCCAATAAGACACATTCTCTATATAACATTTTTATCTAAATTCATTTTTCAATTTGCATGCAAACTGATGACAGACGTCAAATCAAAAGTATCAGTTGTTGTCACACAATAAAAACAAAATACCACGAATATTCCCAAGGCAATAATCTAAGTAGAAAATTCCCACTATAATAATGTTGTGATTGGTTTGAAAGTACATCATAGCTTTGAATTGATGGTTTTTATTGGTTGCAAGATTTGTCGAAAAATAATCAGTTGAATTGTTTTGGTGACCATATTGTGCAATTTTACCATCAACATCTTCAATATATCTATTATCTGTTAGTCTGCAATCAACACATAACCTGTTTTTATTATTACCTTTGAGAACAGGAACAAGATGAGTACCCCTTAGAGAACTATATGTGAGTTCAATAACCCTTCGTTTGTGAGTTTATATAATTCTGCCTCAATTCTTTGAACGCAAAAGGGATTGGCCTAGGCTTGATGAATATAGGTTTGATACCATTGAAAACTTTTAATTCAATTTTCTCGTTTCTGTACGTACCTATCTGTTCCCTGAACAAATCTGAATATTTCTATAGTAGTTTTTCAAGTTTGACATTCTTCACTTCAACATGATTGATACAATTTCATTAAATCTTGTCCTAGCAATGAACGGGCTTCTTTGACAACTATTAATGTCGATTTATAAACTTTCCGTTTCGTTCGCCGTTACCGTTGCCATCTGCATTCGCCGTTCCGTTATCAGTTCAGTACATTGAAATGCATAAGATCATTCATAAACTCCGTTGACCGATGCCGTCTACCGCTCGAATTCCGTCGGTGCCGTTCAACTTCATCATTTGCCGTCGGTTGTCGGTTGCTCATTTTCAGATGAATTTTCACCTGGTTAAGACCACATAATATATTCCTTTAATGGAAATGCTTCATCAGCCTCAAAAAAATAAGGCATTGAGAAACGTGTGCCTGGTGAAGGTTCTTCTGGGGGTATATTCATATTTTCTTCTTCTAGCATCTTTCCAAAAATACTATTCCTTAATATCCCTCTATCGCTTTGAGACTCATATGTACCAATGTCAACAAATGAAAATCTGAATCTGAATGTTTTTTATAGTTGAAAAATATTGAACCACTATTTGCTGGGTCCTGTATGTTGACATGTTTGCCATCAATGCTGCCTAAACAATGGGGAAAATTCCATTCTTCGAAAAATCCTTTGGAAATCTTCAACCACTCAGCTTCTGTTGCAGGAGTTTTGAGATACTCAGGACATAACATTTCCCATAGAGCAAGACACGTTTCGTGTATGATATAGTGGACAGTGGTTAGTCCTAAAGATCCATGCTAGTGCTTGCATGCTTGTACCGTGTGAGATATCTGAAATAAATAAGCTCTTTTAGCAAATATGAACCTACTGTGAAGTTATAACTAGCCTTGTCTCAGATGTAATACCATCTGACCTGTGTTGCCTGCTTATCTGGGTTCTTATATCTTCAATAGTTTTTCGAATACCAGAACAGTCATACTTTACTTACTTTATTTAAAGAATTGTTCGGGGCACGAACTTTTTATATTGCTAAAATAGAGGAAATTCCTTTTTTTACGTTTTACGGGATTTATTTATGGGCTTCACTTTGTATCGCCGTCTTCGCCTTCGTTTTTCCACTCGAATGAGTCCATATGCACATACAACGAGTCCAAAAGTACCAATAGAATTATAAGTGTCCTTATCCATTACAAAAGCACAACAAGAATAGAAAATTGTAAAAGGCTTTCGCGGCCATCGTCTTATCTTCTATCAACATACGTCGGCCTTACAACCCAAAGAACCACCATGTAAGAATAGACAAATTTGATAAAAACTCAAAACGAGCGCGTGGACCTCGGCAACCGTACAGAGCGAACGTCAATCTTATGAAAGGTGTAAATTTCGGTCTACGAACGAAGAACGTCAAGCCCAACGGCCAACGGCGAACGGAGCGGAAAGTTTATGAATCGCCCTTTAATCAAATTGACATTATTATAAGTCAAATTGACATCAATTTAGCATTTGGGTATCATTACATTTTCATCAAAAAAAGCTGGATTTATAGAGAGTCAGAGCCGCAGTCGTCGCAGTTGACGTTGCTGTGCGAAGATAAATGTGCCGTTGCTCATGCATATGTTTTAAGGTCTGCCCTCACATAGACAAGACGGACATGGGACGAGTGTCGTACGAGACCGGCACGGCGTCCGTTTGTTTTTAAATTCACCAATTGAAATGTGGTCGGCTTCACATCGACGTGTTGAGCGAGACACGATCACGGGGCATATACGGGTTCCGTCGACGGCAACGGGTCGACTAGTTTTGTTTACTTTTACCCGCACTTGTCATACGAATTTTTATTTTGTGTTCGTGTGCTATCGAAAGGTACATCTATTTTAGAATGTTTTGTTGTTGATGTGCGTGAAAAATGGATGTAGAAACTTATAGAAAATGTTAAACGTTATCCCACCCTCAGTGATGAGAAATACAAAAATGCTGAGTTGAGAGAGGATTTGGAAGAAGATTGCAGGAGAGTTACAAGTAGTAGGTAGGTACTTTTTTTTTCTGATAGAATCAGTCAGCATTAAATATTTCAATATTGTTAACATTTTATTGAAGTTATACTGAATTTCTGTTGCTCTGTCTTGCCATGTCACTTCACCAGCAGGAGAAACAAAGTAAGATTTTAGTAAGTCTCTTAATTGAAATGCCGCATCTGCTACTCTTTCTCTCACAGGACGTACAGGTCGACAAGCATAATGATGCCTCTGAGATGCGCAAACGATAGAAAGCGTGAGTAGATGTGCGACAAAGATCGACTACTGTTTACGGCTGGTTATCATCGGAATGTACAATCGGGAGAGACATTTTTCTGCTACACGTAGGAACGTAGGTTCTTATCTGAATTTTCAATAATTCCTAATGAACTGTTCGAATAATATAATTGTCTGTGATCACTGGAACGTTTATGAAAATTGCATAATTTTCCCGAAGCCATAAGTGTAAATAAAGTACGACTAGAAAAAGAATGCATCGCCACACAATATCAGAAATAGGTAAATAAATATAATAAAGAACACGAGGAACATACTTACAGAAGTTGACTAACAATATCACATGACCTCTGACCACTGCCAAATCAGCATTGTCCATGGTAACTTTTGATTTTTTGTTTCTCTTTTTATTTGGAGTTGAGAATTGTTCCATTTCATCTTTTTCAATTTTATTAATTTCTGAATTAATTTTCCTAATGCTTCTAACGCAAACTCCCGTTGCGGCAGCAACTCGTTCTTGAACCTTCACAAGAGGAATACTGGTTTCACCTATCATTGCTTCTGCCTGCATAAATTTGATGACATTACTGACAATTTCCCTTCTTTGTCCACTCAGAATCTTATTTCTCACTTTACTTGAAAGCATTTTCAAACACAACTACACTATAACCTATCTAATAATATTTCAAAACTATTCACAACACAAGGATTTCAAATTCAACACACAATCAGAATAACGCCACAATAATTTTATTCCACTGACTGTACACTCACGACGTTAACTGGTTGAATAATGCAGAGAGAGTGAGCTCCTGCCCCACTCAGGGTTGTGTCTACTGCGCAACCAATTCTCGGAGGCATCCTTAGGCTTATCGACCAGTAACCTCTGAAAACTTTCGGGCATTCCTGAGTTGGTTGTTTGCGTAGTAACTCTTTCACACGGGGTATTGTTCATGTTTTCGAATATAATTATACAAGTTGTTAAAAACATAACCGTAAGGTTTTCGGGAGTGCCTTAATTGTAATCCTCTTGTATAAATACGAAATTTCTGTTGGAGAATGCCAAAAGCTTTCTCAGATACTCTTCTTGCACGACACAAACGATAGTTAAATATTGTTTTTTCATCATCTAAGTTTGCTCCTGGATATGGCCCCATGGGGTAGGTTTTAAGGGAAAGCCTTCATCACCAATGATTACCATTGGTTTGTGTAATTGATTACTTGTTTATTTTGTGGAAATTCATGATCACTTTAATGAAACGAAAGAAACACAATTTTGTCTTATTTCCACTAGTTTATATACAACGACCTCTTAGGAAGTTGTATTTCCTACCGTCTTCCCAGACGGACATCAACTTTTTTATTTGACGTTTTAGACCCATAGTTACTTCTAGGAAAATGATCCCCGTCGAAAAAAATTTTTTTTCGAAAATTCTGTCTGTCGGTCTGTCTGTCTGTCCGTCTGTCTGTCTGTATCTCTGTTAGCAATTCAAAACGCTTTCATTTTAGAACCCTTGGAGGTATCGCTTTGAAATTTGAATCATTTCAATAACTCGAGGACAATATTTCTCAAAAATTTTTTTTTGCGATTGGAAAATCTGGAAAAATTTTACGGGGTTTTTCCGATTTTTTTTTGTCGTTTGTACTTCCCTCGATACAGGTTCAGGAAATGATTTTTTCAATTCCATATTTTTTCAAGATATACTTCAATATGCTCTACACAAGTGTATAGTTTTTGAGAAGGATCGGAAAATGCTAACTGGATTTTCCGAATTTTCTTCCGAAAAATGTCAAAATTCCCCTGCTCGATTTTTAGCAAAATCGACAAAAAAAACTGAAATTTTTGAATTGCAATCGATGAAGCACCAGAAACTGACCAAATCTTACAAGAACCATTTTTCAGAAAACCGTTCGGAAAATGGTGAAAATTCCAAAAATCTGAAAAAAAAAAAATTCAATTTGGAAAATACGAAATATCTCGGAAACCGCTGATTTTTTCCAAATTCATCAGGATAGCTTTTTTGATGGTCTTCCAAAAATCTACAAAAAATGTTCATGAATTTTATTCGTAAAATCAATAGTCCAGGAAATATTTCGAAAAAATGGAAAATCGAGATATTGACCGTACTAATGGAACAAATGAAAATCTTAAAAATGCTTCGGTTACATCTTCACGAGCCACATCGATATTTCTCAACCGTTTTTTTCCCAACTCGTAGAGAAAAAGGGAAAAATATTGAAAAAACTAAAAAAAAGTTGAAAATTTGTACTTTTTTTATAAAATCATCAAAATCTCGAAAACCAAACAAGATATCGGAAAGTTGTATAACAATAATTTTGTTGCTTTTGAAAAGTTCTATGAAAAATTTCAACTAAGTTTTCCCATATCTTGAATAACAATAGAGATATGGACTTGGAAATATTTTCCGTTTTTTGTCAAAAAATACCAAAAACTCGAAGAATAAACGAGATACCGAAAAAATGTAAATGGATAATTTTATAGTTCGCATAAAGTTCTACAAAAAATTCGAATGAAATTTTTCCGTATCTTGAAAAAAAAAATTGCGATTTTGAAAAATTCGGGAAAAAATTTCACACTTATTCTTAGAAACACAAAAAACTCGAAAACTAAACGGAATATCGAAAAAATGTATTCCAACATTTTTGTTGAACTCAATTATGTCGACAAAAAGTTTTTATGAAATTTTTGCATATTTTGGAAAATAAACAAAATATTTGATTTTCTTTTAAAAAATCACCAAAAACTCAAAGATGGCGACAGATTTTTAAATTTTCTATTCATATTTTTTTAATCAGCTTCTAAAAGTCTACAAAAAATGTCCATACATTTTTTCTTTGATATCGATAGTTTGGGAAATATTTCACAAAAACGAAAAATTGGAGACAATTTTTTCATAAAAGCATCAGAAACTCGAAAACTAAACTAGATATTGAGATAATTTATATGGACAGTTTTGAAAAATGAGACAGTCATGTATCCAAAACACGTATTTTTGTGGGAAATTATTCAAGACAGTCATGTATTGAAAACGCGTATTTTTATGGAAAATTAGTCAAGACAGTCATGTATTGAAAACGCGTATTTTTATGGGACATTAGTCAAGACAGTCATGTATTGAAAACTTATATTTTTATGGGAAATTATTCAAGACAGTCATGTTTTGAAAACGCATATTTTTATGGGAAATTATTCAAGACAGTCATGTATTGAAAACGCGTATTTTTATGGGAAATTAGTCAAGACAGTCATGTATTAAAAACGCGTATTTTTACGAGAAATTAGTCAAGACAGTCATGTATTGAAAACGCGTATTTTTATGGGAAATTAGTCAAGACAGTCATGTATTGAAAACGCATATTTTTATGGGAAATTATTCAAGACAGTCATGTATTGAAAACGCATATTTTTATGGGAAATTATTCAAGACAGTCATGTATTGAAAACGCGTATTTTTATGGGAAATTAGTCAAGACAGTCATGTATTGAAAATGCGTATTTTTACGAGAAATTATTCAAGAAAGTCATGTATTGAAAACGCGTATTTTTATGGGAAATTAGTCAAGACAGTCATGTATTGAAAACGCATATTTTTATGGGAAATTAGTCAAGACAGTCATGTATTGAAAACGCGTATTTTTATGGGACATTAGTCAAGACAGTCATGTATTGAAAACGTATATTTTTATGGGAAATTATTCAAGACAGTCATGAATTGAAAACGCATATTTTTATGGGAAATTATTCAAGACAGTCATGTAGTGAAAATGCGTATTTTTATGGGAAATTAGTCAAGACAGTCATGTATTGAAAACGCGTATTTTTACGAGAAATTAGTCAAGACAGTCATGTATTGAAAACGCGTATTTTTATGGGAAATTAGTCAAGACAGTCATGTATTGAAAACGCATATTTTTATGAGAAATTATTCAAGACAGTCATGTATTGAAAACGCGTATTTTTATGGGAAATTAGTCAAGACAGTCATGTATTGAAAACGCGTATTTTTATGGGAAATTAGTCAAGACAGTCATGTATTGAAAACGCGTATTTTTATGGGAAATTAGTCAAGACAGTCATGTATTGAAAACGCGTATTTTTATGGGACATTAGTCAAGACAGTCATGTATTGAAAACGTATATTTTTATGGGAAATTATTCAAGACAGTCATGTATTGAAAACGCATATTTTTATGGGAAATTATTCAAGACAGTCATGTATTGAAAACGCGTATTTTTATGGGAAATTAATCAAGACAGTCATGTATTGAAAACGCGTATTTTTACGAGAAATTATTCAAGACAGTCATGTATTGAAAACGCGTATTTTTATGGGAAATTAGTCAAGACAGTCATGTATTGAAAACGCATATTTTTATGGGAAATTATTCAAGACAGTCATGTATTGAAAACGCGTATTTTTATGGGAAATTAGTCAAGACAGTCATGTATTGAAAACGCGTATTTTTACGAGAAATTAGTCAAGACAGTCATGTATTGAAAACGCGCATTTTTATGGGAAATTAGTCAGGACAGTCATGTATTGAAAACGCATATTTTTATGGGAAATTAGTCAAGACAGTCATTTATTGAAAACGCGTATTTTTATGGGACATTAGTCAAGACAGTCATGTATTGAAAACGTATATTTTTATGGGAAATTATTCGAAACAGTCATGTATTGAAAACGCATATTTTTATGGAAAATTATTCAAGACAGTCATGTATTGAAAACGCGTATTTTTATGGGAAATTAGTCAAGACAGTCATGTATTGAAAACGCATATTTTTATGGGAAATTATTCAAGACAGTCATGTATTGAAAACGCGTATTTTTATGGGAAATTAGTCAAGACAGTCATGTATTGAAAACGCGTATTTTTACGAGAAATTAGTCAAGACAGTCATGTATTGAAAACGCGCATTTTTATGGGAAATTAGTCAAGACAGTCATGTATTGAAATCGCATATTTTTATGGGAAATTAGTCAAGACAGTCATTTATTGAAAACGCGTATTTTTATGGGACATTAGTCAAGACAGTCATGTATTGAAAACGTATATTTTTATGGGAAATTATTCGAAACAGTCATGTATTGAAAACGCATATTTTTATGGAAAATTATTCAAGACAGTCATGTATTGAAAACGCGTATTTTTATGGGAAATTACTCAAGACAGTCATGTATTGAAAACGCGTATTTTTACGAGAAATTAGTCAAGACAGTCATGTATTGAAAACGCGTATTTTTATGGGAAATTAGTCAAGACAGTCATGTATTGAAAACGCGTATATTTATGGGAAATTATTCAAGACAGTCATGTATTGAAAACGCATATTTTTTTGGGAAATTATTCAAGACAGTCATGTATTAAAAACGCGTATTTTTATGGGAAATTAGTCAAGACAGTCATGTATTGAAAACGCGTATTTTTATGGGAAATTAGTCAAGACAGTCATGTATTGAAATCGCATTTTTTTATGGGAAATTCGTCAAGACAGTCATGAATTGAAAACACGTATTTTTATGGGAAATTAGTCATGACAGTCATTTATTGAAAACGCGTATATTTATGGGAAATTAATCAAGACAGTCATGTATCGAAAACGAATATTTTTATTGGAAATTATTCAAGACAGTCATGTATTGAAAACGCGTATTTTTATGGGAAATTAGTCAAGACAGTCATGTATTGAAAACGCGTATTTTTACGAGAAATTAGTCAAGACAGTCATGTATTGAAAACGCATATTTTTATGGGAATTAATCAAGACAGTCATGTAATGAAAACGCATATTTTTATGGGAAATTATTCAAGACAGTCATGTATTGAAAACGCGTATTTTTATAGGAAATTAGTCAAGACAGTCATGTATTGAAAACGCTTATTTTTATGGGAAATTAGTCAAGACAGTCATGTATTGAAAACGCGTATTTTTATGGGAAATTAGTCAAGACAGTCATGTATTGAAAACGCGTATTTTTATGGGAAATTAGTCAAGACAGTCATGTATTGAAAACGCGTATATTTATGGGAAATTATTCAAGACATTCATGTATTGAAAACGCGTATTTTTATGGGAAATTAGTAAAGACAGTCATGTATTGAAAACGCGTATTTTTATGGGAAATTAGTCAAGACAGTCATGTATTGAAAACGCGTATATTTATGGGAAATTATTCAAGACATTCATGTATTGAAAACGCGTATTTTTATGGGAAATTAGTAAAGACAGTCATGTATTGAAAACGCGTACTTTTATGGGAAATTAGTCAAGACAGTCATGTATTGAAAACGCATATTTTTATGGGAAATTATTCAAGACAGTCATGTATTGAAAACGTGTATTTTTATGGGAAATTAGTCAAGACAGTCATGTATTTGAAACGCTTATTTTTATGGGAAATTAGTCAAGACAGTCATGTATTGAAAACGCGTGTTTTTATGGGAAAGCAGTCAAGACAGTCATGTATTGAAAACGCGTATTTTTATGGGAAATTAGTCAAGACAGTCATGTATTGAAAACGCGTATATTTATGGGAAATTAGTCAAGACAGTCATGTATTGAAAACGCGTATTTTTATGGGAAATTAGTCAAGACAGTCATGTATCGAAAACGCGTATTTTTATGGCAAATTATTCAAGACAGTCATGTATTGAAAACGCGTACTTTTATGGGAAATTATTCAAGACAGTCATGTATTGAAAACGGGTATTTTTATGGGAAATTATTCAAGACAGTCATGTATTGAAAACACGTATTTTTGTGGGAAATTATTCAAGACAGTCATGTATTGAAAACACGTATTTTTGAGGGAAATTATTCAAGACAGCCATGTATTGAAAACACGTTTTTTGTGGAAAATCAGTCAAGACAGTCATGTCTTGAAAAATATACTTGGATTTTTTCTCAGGTCTCGCATTAGTCGTTGTATTCAAATTATTGGTGTCCAATTATAGTTTCAAATTACAGTAGTTGTATTCATATTATTGGTATCCAATTATATTTGTGAACGCATTAAAGTCGTTGTATTCATATTATTGGTGTCCATTTATAGTTTTTAAGTCATTAAGGTCGTTGTATTCATATAATTGGTGTCCAGTTATAGTTTTAATGGCATTAGGGTAGTTGTATTCATATTATTGGTATCCAATTATAGTTTCAAAGGCATTAAGGTCGATGTATTCATATTATTGGTGTCCAATTATAGGTAAAAAAACAAAACTACACATTGAGGTCGTTGTATTAAAAAATTTCTACAACTTCTAGGCATTTCAACTTCCGAGGTTTCGAAAAGTGCTCGCGCGAAGTGCGAGGTCGAGCGCTTGCGCGAGAGTTAACCGCCGGAGGCCAAGTCTGAGCGTTAGGAGGATCCTAGCGTAGGCGGATCCCACGCCCAGACTTGTTTATTTTTACGACCGGTTTCGGGCTTTATCCCATTATCAAGTATAAAAACTAACTAATACAATTGTACTCTTAAACCTAGTTATATAGGGAGTTTGCAGGTAAACTGGATGGAGAGGTAATTAAATGAAAATAAATGAAATCAAATGAACATGGGTGAAACTATATAAATTCAATACTGGAGGTTATGGAAATTACCTGGGTTGTCAAAATCACAAATTCAAAAGTGGAATTTTGACGTAAGGTTCCGTGAACACGTCTGTTTCGACAAAAAATCCACAATGTACGAACATCTGCAAGAATCCAAACACAAGATGAATAAAGATAATCTCAAAATCCTACACACATGTAATAAAGGAAAAAAAATGAATCTGTTGGAAGCCATGGAAATCAATAAATCAATTAAAAACCCGAAATATAGAACCCTCAACGAGCAACTCGATTTATGTAGGTCTCCACTTTTGAATTTGTGATTTTGACAACCCAGGTAATTTCCATAACCACCAGTATTGAATTTATATAGTTTCACCCATGTTCATTTGATTTCACTTATTTTCATTTAATTACCTCTCCATCCAGTTTACCTGCAAACTCCCTATATAACTAGGTTTAAGAGTACAATTGTATTAGTTAGTTTTTCTACTTGATAATGGGATAAAGCCCGAAACCGGTCGTTAATATAAAAAACTAGTGGAAATAAGACAAAATTGTGTTTCTTTCGTTTCTTTAAATTACCATTGTTATTTCAACATTAGAACCTGGAAGCTTTCTACCTCTGGGAGAATTTATAGATCCATTTTCCTAAGACTTTCCAAGGTTCGAGTTAGAAAGTATGCCTGCGTCTGAATTTTTTCCATAATGTTCCGACATCTACTGCAATAAAATTGTAATTTGCATCTACCAGAGCTAGAAGCACTAAGGAAAAAGTCTTTTTGTAACTGCAAAGTATAGACTTCCACTGTTCTGGGGCGCTTGTATTACGCAATGTTTCCCGTCCAATGCACCGATGCAGTTAGGAAACTGCCACATTTTCTAAAAGTTGTCTGCAATTACATTCCATTCATGTTCTTTTGGAACTGGCACAACCTCCTATAAAAGAACATCAACAATTATTCGGCATGCATGATGCATGATGCTTTGAACAGTGGATTGGCCCAATCTAAAGCTGAATGAAATTGTTTTGAAGGAATCACTGGTAGCGAGAAATCTAAAAAACAAGCAGTCAGTGGGACAGCTGGTAGAATTGAAAAAAATTCATATTTCGAAAAGTTTGGGCCTCAAAAAAATACAAATAAAAAAAAACAAAGAAAATATGGAAAATTAATTTCAAGTTTCTCGATCATAAGGAATATTAGTTCAAAACCAATTGCACATTGCAAACCATACGAACACTAAAGGGATTAAATAAAAAGTTCTAAACATAATCTTCCTCCCTCCGATAAGTCATAACGTCTATTTTATTCTTTCCAGATGGACCAGCAGCATGCAAAAAAAGTGGATCCACGTACGTGATCAATTTCGCAAAGTTTTAAAAAAGAGGAAAACTGCAACGGGGTTGGTTGCTGGCACCGTGAGAAAATACAAATATGAGGATCTGTTGCAATTCATCTTGCCTCATATGACGGAGCGTGCGGCTCTGTCCAAGAACAAGCTACAGAAGATGATGACGACAATCGGGAAGACACTGAAGATTATAATGACGCTTCTAAGAAAAATGAAGAAGAAAATAATGAACCAGATACGGAAGTAACACGCGATGAAACCACATCTGCTCGTACTGGGAAAATACCTAGAAGAGATGTATTCCTGACAACTGCGCAGAACAAGAAGAAGCTTGATATGAGCAGACAGATCGATAACAATCCATCAGCTCAGCTTATGTCCTACATATTAGAAGACAAGAGAAATGAGAAACAGCAACAACTTTCTTCTCAACCGCTTCACGACCAGGTTCACCCAGTTGATGCATTCTTGAGTGGCATATCCCACACTTCAAGAACTCTAAACTCTTTGCAACTAAACGAAGCTTAAACAAATTATTTTGCAAACCAAACCAAACCAAACGTGGTATTAAATAATATTTTTATATTTTTGATAATAAATATGGGAAACAATGCTCTAAGATGTTTAATTTCCAACACTTAAGAAATATGAGTAGGTATGTAGCTTTGTATAATTCCTTCACCTCATTTGGTTGTTATTTCATAACACTTAGTATGTTATTTTTCAAATCTATGTATAATTATGTCGTTGCGAGGATACAAAAAATAATAATATATATTCGTACAACTAAACAACGAGATTTCATTCACATCTCTATAAAAAACCAAACTACAGTCCATTGAAAGCAGTATTCACAAAAGGGGAAACCAACTTCTTCTGAAAACTCAAAAAGCGGACATACAGTCCCAACATTGGTCCTATACGAGCCGATACGAGGTAAGAAATAGAAACCAAAAGAAACGTCAAGAGAAACGTCAAGATAACTTCATACAAGTCATACAACTTCAATTCGAAAGCGAACCGGACAGAAGATCTGTGAGTCATTCCTATCCTGTTCCTACTTCATTCTATCCTATTTTTCCTGTGTTAATGTTCTATTTCCACAACATTTGATATGACAGACCTTCAAAAGCTCATAGGTAATCGCGCCACAATCAAGGGCCAAGTCACCAGATTTTCTAATATCATCAAATCTTTCGATGTAAAATCATCATCAATTCATGAACTTCAATTCCGTGTAGAAAAAATCAGTGACGCTTTGGATCAATTCCAAGAAATACAATCAGAAATAGAGTCTCTTCCGAATCAAGATTTAGATGATAATGAAAGATAGACATGCGAAGATTAATTCTTTGCTGCAATGGAATTAGCAAAAGAAATAATCTTCAAATGTCAGAATGGGATTCATACATGTTCATCAGTAACAAATTTGAGTGTTGAGAGTAACCGTAGCAACAACCAATTCATCAATCCAACAAATTCAACTTATCAAATTCTACAGGGTCCTTTAAAGCACAGTCCTATTCCAAACAGTACTTCTCAGAATCACCATAATAATATCGCGCAGAAAATTAATATACCGGCGAAGGTAAATTTGCCAACCATAAGCCTAACTAGTTTTTATGGCCATTATTATCAATGGATGGCTTTCAGCGATGAATTCACAAGTCCCATTCACGAAAACGAAGGTCTGTCTGATATTCAGAAATTTCATTATGTGCAATCGTGTTTGAAAGGTGAAGCCGCCCAAGTTATCCAATCTTTAGATATATCAAGAAAAATTATAATATTGCTTGGACAATGCTCAAAGATAGGTATGAAAATAAAAAAACTTATTATTCATACCCATGTAAAATCTCTATTTGATTTACCAGTTCTAAAAAATTAATCATTTATCCTCCTAAGAAAGCTTCTTGATAATTTCAACAAAAATCTTAGAGCACTGTCCGCATCAGGTCAAGAAACGGAAACATGGGACACACTTCTTGTGTATATCTTGACGTCAAAACTAGATCCACTTTCAAAACGAGAGTAGGAACATCACACGAAAGATACTGAAAATCCAACAATCATAGAACTAACATCATTTTTAACTAAACGTTGTCAGTGGTTAGAAACGCTTGAAAATAAATCTGAACATTTCCAAAAAACCAATCAATCACATGAACAAAACTCCCTCACCCATGTATTAACGAACAAAATATCTTGTTCTTTCTGTAAAGGAAATCATTATAATCAATTATGTGACAAACTGAAAAGTATGTCAGTTACAGAACGCATGTCAGAAAAGATAAAGAATAAATTATGCATCAACTGTTTACGTCCAAATCATTCTCAGAGAGATTGTAGATGTTATGGGTGCAAAATATGTAACAAAAACCATTTTACTTTGTTGCATAATTCTGAACACACAAATAGTCAATTCCAAAATGCAAATGATAATTCAACAAACAACACATCAGATGATTCACTAAGACAATGTCAGCAAACATGCTCAAACGATGCTTCTCTTGCACTAGCGCAAACCGTTCCTTCACATTCTTTTGCTTCTATCAGATCGAATTCGAATCAGATAATTTTAGCCACAGCACTCGTAGTTATATACACAGGAAACAATTCCAAATTGCGATGTCGTGCAATGTTGGATAGTGCTTCTCAATCAGATTTTATCTCAGAAGAATTGGCTGAAAAACTTGAATTGAAATTTCAAAGGATCAACATTCCTGTAGCGAGTCTTAATAATTGTTTGAATAATATATCGCGTCAACGCTACCATCACATCTATTGATGGAAATTTCACTTCTTGTGAAAGCTTTCTGGTCATTAACAAAATCTCTGAAAATTTACCTAAGACATCTTTCGATATATCCAGTTTGAATATTCCCGCTGATATCATTCTGGCGGATGATTTTTGCAATATTTCCAGTAAAATTGATCTATTATTGGGTGCTAGTTTATTTTTAGAAATACTTTGTGGAAGGCATATCAAAAATGGAAAAAACACTCCTATTTTGCAGCATACAAAACTGGGCTGGATATTATCGGGTCCTATGTATACAAGTCATAATTCTAATTCAATCTGTCATTTGTCCATATCAAATACAGATTTAAACAATCAACTTGAACGCTTTTGGGAGATAGAAGAGATAAATAACAAATTTGATCAATACTCAAAAGAAGAAAGGGAATGTGAAGAACATTTTATCAAAACCTTCAAAAGACACACGGACGGTAGATTCGAAGTGAGTTTGCCACTTAAACATGACAAGGAAAAGTTAGGTTCATCAATCGAAAATGCATTAAGACGATTTGAAATGCTTGAAAGACGATTCAAAAGAGATCCCGGATTCAAATCTAGTTATGTACAATTTTTGACGGAATACGAAAAACTCGGTCACAATAAAATATTATATTCTTTATCATGGAGTCCTCAAACAGGACAGTTATACAACGAAACTTCGAGTAGTATTTGATGCATCATGTAAATCAACTTCAGGATGGTCATTGAATGATATTTTGAAAGTTGGGCCAAGAATTCAACCGGAGTTATTTTCAATCGCACTGAATTTTTGTTTACATAATATTGTTTTTACCGCAGATTGTGAAAAAATGTACAGGCAAATAAACAAATAAACATCGGCCCGGAAGACAGAGATTTGCAAAGAATAGTTTGGCGTTCGAATCCTTCAGAATCTCTAAAACATTTTCAATTAGGCACAGTAGTATATGAGAAGCAATTTCTTCCTTTTTAGCTTGTCGTTCACTCTATCAAATTGCCATCGATAACGAAAATAAATATCCAAAGGCTAGTAGCATAATCAAACATTGTTTTTATGTGGATGATCTGATAAGTGGGGCCGAAACAGTGGAAGAAGCCTATCTTCTGAAAAGTCAGATAGTTGAAATCCTCGAAAGCGGTTCCATCTACGAAAATGGGCATCAAATCATCCTGAATTATTAGAATATACAAGTGATAACAATTTCGAAAACCTACTTCAATAGATTTCTCCTGATGGAAAAAAAAAACATTGGGCTTGGCTTGGAATCCAAACCGCGATATCTTCGTTTTCAAATCAAATCTTGAAGAATCAAAACTGATTACAAAACGTGTGGTTCTTAGTAATATCGCGAAAACATTTGATCCCTTGGGTTAAATCGGACCTGTAGTTGTACAGGCGAAATTTATTTTACAAAAGCTCTGGCAGGAAAAGATTGTTTCGGCTGACCGAATTCCTGTCAAGTTATTTCAGGACTGGTCAACGTTCAATAAGGAACTAACAAAACTCAATCATATTGAAATTCCACGTCAAGTGACAATTTCTCAATTTATCAATCAACAAATTCAAGGCTTTTGTGACTCTAGTCAAAAAGCTTACGGCGCATGCGTATATTTGCGATCTACATGCCAAAACGGTTCTCATAAAGTAATATTAAAGTGCGCCAAATCCAAAATTGCTCCTATAAAAAGAGCAAGGACACTTCCTTGCTTAGAGCTGTGCGGAGCTACACTGCTTGCAAATCTAACTCAAAAAGTGAAAGAATCATTAAAATTCAATCACATCGAAACATTTTATTGGTGTGACTCTTCTATTGTCATATCATGGATTGCAGGAGATCCACACAATTGGAAAACGTTTGTCGCAAATCGTGTGGCTGAAATCCATAAAGTGACTGGAACAAATAATTGGCGATACGTTCTGTCTCAGCAAAACCTTGCAGACATTATTTCAAGAGGCTGTAACCCAGAGCAATTATCGAAAAAGGAACTGTAGTGGACAGGTTCTTTTTTAATTGAAAGTGAAAACGCATGGCCAAAAAATATAATTTGTTCATCAGAAAATCTTCCAGAAAAACGGAACAAACAAGAATTAATTTTCATCTCTTATAATGATGAAAATATTTTCGAAAGTGTACATCTTTCACATACATGCTGCGATTCATCCATAATTCGAAAACAAAAAACAAACCCGACAGAATAAATGGTGATCTGACAACTAACGAACTAGAAAGGTCCCTCTTCCTTTTGATTAAAATAATACAATCAATCCACTACGCGAATGAAATTAAATGTTTGAAAAACAATAAAATTCTTCCCAGAACAAATAAAATCTATTGAGAGTTGGCGGTCGTCTTAAAAATGCTCCTATTTTTTATTATGTGAAATATCCTATATTATTGCCCCCCGATCATAAGTTCACAAATATGTTGATAGAGTATGAACATAAAATATCACTCCATGCTGGTCCATCAGCGGTTTTGGCTAGATTAAGAAAACGACATTGGATTCCGAACGGAAAAAATAAGGTGAGAGGTATAATACGTAAGTGTATTCCTTGTATCAGAGCAAAACCACATACTATTACACCCATGATGGGCGATTTACCTAAAACACGATTGACAACTTTGAGGCCGTTTTCTGTAGTAGGAATAGATTTCGCTGGACCGATACTTGTGAAAGATGGTCGCTTGAAAACTAGAAAATTGGTGAAGACATACATTACATATTTATATGTTTCGCGACGAAGGCCGTTCATATTGAACTAGCTAGCGATTTATCTATTCCAACATTTTTAAACTGCCTAAAAAGATTCATTTCTCGCAGAGTGTAACAAGTAAATTGTTACATCTCCTCTGAATCATTTAAAGTCTCACTTCACAACAATTCTTTCTCAATTATCTACAAATATTACTTATCGTTGAGACGCAAATAAATGCATATCTTAATGCTCGCGAATAAACAACTATTTCAATACTCGCCAATAAACGACTATTGATCGCAGTTCTGACTTTTGTCATCTGTCACAGAATTTCTTCGATTAAAATCATGGAAATATTTTGTGTAACCAAAAGTTGCTCAATTTGAAAGCGTGTTGCCTAGAGTAGGTCAACACCAAGTAAACTTATAGCAGAGACTCTTCTCAGGTGGGTTAGACTGGGTACTTTTCATTCCTGGTGGACATTGCACTGCCGTTATTGAGCCCATACAATGTTCATTTATAAAGGGGCGCCACCACCAAGAATCAATAATTAGAGAGAATTAAACAACACCTGGTGTACAAAATTTGTTGAAATTTATTTTTACAAATAAAGTGAGCAGTTGAACAGTTGTAACAGTTGACTAATTTGTAGAAAGGCAGGAAAGTATGTAGTTTGTTTAAAATAGAAAATCGAAATATGAGTTTTGGCAGAAACACTGAGAGCACACAATATGTGTACTTAGCTTTGGAAAGGACTGTTGCTCCAATCCATGAGTCCTTAGGTGAGATACTGCAGCTCAGGAAACATTGTGTAATAGTGGCCGGAATCTAAGCTCGAACAGCAATGGACCTCGGCAGCATAGAGTTCATGGCAAAAGGATTCCAGAATGAGGTGTTCATCTAACGTTAGTGATTGCCGGAGCTTGGTATGCTCATGTGCTTCTGGTTTATATCGAAAGTGTGCTGGGTTTCACTCCAGGATAAAAAGGGACCTGTAATTTTCATAGGCCTTAGAATATGTACCTCTTCTACACACCTCCATTTGATTCGAGCTCTGTGTTCAATCATTACATATCTAACAGTGACAATACTACCATTTGTTCTTTATATAAGAAACATAGTTAGAATTCAAATACAAATATTTGTTGAATGTAAAAACAGAAGCTCTGGGATCAACTGAAAGCATGTGAAAATAATCACTGATATGCATGAACCCCCAATGAAATAAAATAGCATTAAATAAGCAAGAAGGCTATGGGATTTAGTAGAGAAAATGCAGGAAGTTGTATGACGCTATCTCAAATACAAAAAAAATTATCAACTATAAAACCAACCTTGTTTAGTGCCTGGAAGGAATTCTATACACAGCAAATAATATAAAGATATGAATAAGTATTCAAACTAACCTTTATTAGTCCCTTTAGGAACCTGAAGGATCGGATATTGTGAAAATCTTCAAATTAACAAAACAACAAAGTGGCTTCTCGTGCACAGGCCAACAATTACGCCTCTAATTTGTAGCACTTGAATTCTCCAGCCAAAAAAGTATATGAAGCAAGATGCTCACTAGTTTTATTAGTTCACAGTACATAAAAAATATTTCCGGTCGACAAAATATTTCCATGATTTTAATCGAAGAAATTCTGTGACAGATGACAGAAGTCAGAACAGCGATCAATAGTCGTTTATTGGCGGGTATTGAAATAGTTGTTTATTAGCGAGCATTAAGATAGGCATTTATTTGCGTCTCAACGATAAGTAATATTTGTAGATAATTAAGAAAGAATTGTTGTGAAGTGAGACTTTAAATGATTCAGAGGAGATGTAACAATTTACTTGTTACACACCCCCCAATGTTGGTTAGAAAATTTTTCAACTAAGTTGAAAAATTTTTAATTTATTCTTTTCGAGACCACTTAATACTCTGGAAAAATAAAAATAGAAAACCAAATGCATCATTGTGCAACCTTCCAGGACAAAAAAAACAGGCAATACAATTGTCAAGTAGAGAACAATTTCAAACTTTAACATGGGAAAATTTAAATTTACGTTATTTCGAGAAAGATTAGTTTTAATTATTTACTCAAAGAAAAATATATGGCATATACACAGCTTATATTCTCTAGAGTGAGGAGATTACATGTTTAATAATTTCCGATACAGAAAATTAAGTTTGTAAATTATAGCATTTACATTGCTGAAGTTCTCTATTATGAGAAAGGGATATTGCTAATTACCAATATCAAGGAAATAAAATTTGTAAATTTTAGCATTTACATGGCTGAAACTTTCAACTCTCTGCACTCATGGCAGATATAGAAGTAAAAGATTAATGGGATTGTAGCTAATGACCATCCCCGAGCCAAAACCCAGCGCAGTCGGAGTCCTCCCAGACAATCTGGCCAAGATGCCCTCCTCGCTGCAAGATGTCGTCTGCGGCGCCGGTGAGTAAACATCTACAACCACTCGCCTTCAGATTATCTGAGACAACCACCGCCTACTCGGAGTCAAAACCCTGAGGACCATCACCAACCACACCCCAGGTGAAACAAAAAGAAAAATATATATTATATCATAAAAAAAGAGCCAGTTGTCACCTTCAACTGGTGTGGGCTATAGTGCCACAAACTTAAATAGTGAAACAATGTTTCACTAGTCACATGAGGAAAAAAAATTCGGAATACTCTCATTTCTTCTCTGGTGCTGTCGACAAGTCCTCGGCTACGACAGATCCAGGGAGCTGAAGATCCCCTAGTAGTAACGACCAGTCGCTCCTAGGAGAGCTTCACACGTTGAACAGCCTAGAACACCACGCTAACTGGCCGATACCCCCCAAAGTTCACCCTTCCAAGGATCCCGCTAGCAAGCCAGCTGTCGCATCCGAGCGGTGCCGACACCCCACCAGAGTGAGTTCCTATAAAAAAATTTATATTAAACATTCTTTTTTTGTAGGAAAGGGTTAAAACCTCCAAAATAACTCCTTCATTAGAGTATCTATTGCAAGGTATGGATTTTAAGAATCAGGGAAATTATATTATACTCACTGCAAAGTCTACAAGGTACAGAAATCACAATCAAGGAATCAAAGCTATTTCTCAATGATGTAGTCCAAGATATGGGACCAAAAAAGAACCCTCAATAATTTCATCAGATATAAAGAATACTACTCCTTCAGAAATTAAAAAAAGAAAAAAAAAAGAAAGAGAGCATACTCTTACAACTATGCAATCAAACATGGATCTTGCATTACAGGATATGATACAGGAACAATATGCTTTTCAAAGATACAATATCTTATTATAATAAATAAGAAAGTTACGGTAAGGTAGCGTGAACAGAATGTCATATAAATTATTTGGGGACTCTAATTCAGGACTATATCCTCCAATAGTTTATAACACTCTCTTACTCACAACAACGGAAATTAAATTTCCAAAGGTCACTCGGACTTCAAAGGCATAATAAGAGACTCAATCTCCAAGATACTCCGATACTAAGAATTTCTGGATTGATTACTATTCAGCAATAGTTTATTTTCCAAAAAAAGTCTTAGAAAATAATGAAACACTGTTTCTATAAGAGCGATAAGCATGAGCGATAAGCGGTAGTTACTGATATCTATGATTGCCATACTCGTATGATTCTGTATTGCAATAAATCATAAATCTGATTATACTACTTCTGTAATACTACATTGCAAAAAAAAATTGGACGGATACATTATTTAATTCTCTGAAGGCAAAGTATATAATATTAAAAGCAAGAGAGCAACAAGTTGATCTAAATTCCAAATGAATAATTATGAGGTACTAATCAGGGTGTCTATAAATTATGACCAATGTTAGATGCAATAAATGTTAGGTTTGACGGCGACATGAATCTTTTTCAGATAATGTTCAACCTACAAAGTAAATTTACATCATATCTAAAATATAGAAGGAAAACGAACTACTCAAGATTGTCCAGCGAACAAGTTAAGTAATTTTGATACTACTTTAGTTATTACACAAGGAATATATTTAGGACAAAGTTTAGCTGTTATGAATTTTGATTTATCTGACTTAAGATAGTTCTTCTTTCAAACATAATCTCCAACGTGAAATTTGACATCTCGTTTCCGAAAATTGTAATGTTTTTTAGTTTTGAGGTAAGATTCATGTAGACGTTTTCTAACTCTATCAAAAATTGAAGGCATTTCTTGAATATCATCTAATCGATGAACTTTGTCAGAAATAGTGAGTTGATTATTTGCGTTGTCAGATATTATACCAAAGAAATCGCCAGAAACAGGTACATTACGAGCAAAAACAAGAAAGGAAGGGGTTTGTTCCGTTAATTCATGCTTTGATAGACGAATTGCTTGAGCAATTTTGTAAACTTCTTCGTCCCAAGTTCTATGGTCTTCATGGACGAAGGACCTGATGGCAGTGACAATGGACTTATTTACCCTTTCGGTATGATTAATTTGTGGGTGATAATTAGATTATACCAGATCTTTTGAACGCCATACTTCTCCATCAAACCTGTGAAGAGTTTGCTGGTGAATTGGTTGCCATTATCAGCAGCTATTATTTGAGGTACTCCAAAAACAAGGAACACTTGATTTTCAAGAAATTTAATGATGGCTGGAGCTGTAGCCTTAGATAAGGCATGGACTAACGGAAATTTGGTAAATCATTCGACAACGACTAATAAGTATTGATTGCCTTTACGAGACCTAACATATGGACCTAACAGATCTCATGAGATAAGTTGAAACGGGAAATTAATGTTTCGATATGATCCCATTAGACCTGCTTGAGGCAAGTTTGTGGGTTTGCATGATGCACAAATCTTACATTTTTCTATATATTTATAGACAGATTTTCTCATATTTGGCCAACAATATAGTTCAGAAATTCTAGCCAGAGTTTTGTATAATCCAAAATGTGCAGCAGTAGGACGGTCATGAAATTGAGATAGTATTTCTGATCTGTTTTTGGTAGGAACAACAATCTTCCAATTTGATTCATTGCTAATAGGAGCAAATTTATCAAAAATATGTTTGTATAAAATATTATCTTCTACCTTGAACGTAGGAAATTTGTTGTTATTTACCTTTTCGATCATTTCAGTATACCATTCATCAGGCTGTAAGAGAGTTGGGTCTAACACATTCAAATCATAAATACGAGATAGAGCATCTGCAACAACGGTACCTGAAGCTTTTCTGTGAATAATCGTATTGGGACAGTTTCAAAATCCATCTAGCTAGTCGTGGTGAGGGGTTTTTCATGTTGCTTAACCAGATCAAAGATATGTGATCGCTGATGACTGAAAAATGACGGCCTTCAAAATAATATCGAAAATGTTCTATGCCAAACAAAACTGCTAGGAGTTCCTTTTCAGTTGTTGTATAAACCTTTTGGTATTTATTGAGCTTTTTGCTAGCATAGGCTATTGGGTATTCCAGGTTGCCTTCCATCTGGAAAATAACACATCCCAATCCTGAGTCGCTCGCATCACACATGAGAAAAAAATCTTTAGAAAAGTCTGGACTGCTTAAGATAGGAGCTGTGGTAAGAGATGTTTTGATTTTTTCAAATGCTTCGTTAGCATGTTATGGACTGTCCTTTCTTTCTGTTGTTCAAGAGATCTGTAATAGGAGACGCTAAGGTTGAGAAGTCTTTCAGAAATCTTCGATAGTATCCTATCATGCCTATCAGCCTACGAATCTGGGTCGTAGTTTGAGGAGTAGGAAAGTTACAGATACTCGATACTTTATCAGAATCAGTTCTGAGAGAGACTTCATCTACAACATAACCTAGATATTTTAGGTAGGAACGACAAAAATGGCATTTATCTAAATTAATGGTTAGGTTGGCATCCCGCAATTTTACATAAACTTTCTCTAAAACTTCCAGATGTTTTTCAAAATTGGGAGTACAAATTATCAAGTCATCTAGATAATAAAAACAATGGGGTTCTAAGGATGGACCGATCACGATGTCCATTAACCGACACATACTCTGATAAGCAGAGATTAATCCAAAAGGCATGGTCACAAATTCATATAAACTTCTACCACTGACTGCAAAAGCCGTCTTTTGACATGATGATTTCTCTAAAGGAATTTAGAAAAAAGCTTGCTTCAGGTCAATAGAGGAAATGTACTTCGCATCACGAAGTTTACTCAAAATAGTATCAATTCGAGGAAGAGGGTAAGCATCCCTATTAATAGTTACACTATTTAATTTCCTCCATCAAAACAAACTCTATATGTCCCATTCGACTTCTTAACAAGCCATAAATAACTGCTAGTACTTTCCTGAATGACTCCCAAATGAAGAAGTTCATCTATTTCTTTGTTAATATATTCCTGCATTGCCTGTGGAAGGAGATACTGTGTTTGTCTGAATGGAGGGGAATTTCCAGTGTCAATGTATGAGTTTTACCAAATTTACCTTTAGGAGATAATGTTTCAAACTTCCCAATAATTTGATCAAGTTTTTCTTTTTGAATAACCGATAATTTAGAGACAATCTGTATAGTATTTATCACAAACAGAGATAGTGAGTTAACAACAAGGGAAAAATCGGTAAAGTCGAGACTGGCATTGAAGGCTTTAAGAAAATCTATACCCAGGATCACATCATGAGTTATAGACGGAATGAGATAAAATGTAACCCTTCTAGAGACATTCCGTACAACAATATCAATTTCAACGAAACCTTGGACATTCTGAGGTTGTCCATCAGCTCTTGACACCTTAACACAAATATCATTCACAGCAACATCCCTGAGAAGACTCATACAATTTCTTCCTATGACTGAGAGAATAGAACCTGTGTCAATTAAAGCAGATACTGAATGATTGTTAATTCCAATGTTAATATATGGTCTATTATCTTGGCTCCGCTTGAACAAAAGAGAAGCCAGATCAAGAGTTCTTAAAGAATTTTTGTAAGATTTCCCAACCTTATCAAGCCAATTATCCCACTCTAATTTAAGTTTTTCTGTAGGAATAAATGGTGACTTAGAATTTGGGATTGGAGAAATAAAATTTATCTTTAATCTCTGCTTGTGCTTGGACTGTCCTGACACTTCTTCTTTCCTTTTGGAGTTTTGCTTTGTTGGCCATCGCTCCATGATGTTTGAGAGGAAGCAGTTGTGTTGACCAGGGACACAACACTGCTTGCCTCGTTTTTTGAGCAATTAGGGCACCTTGGTTTGGTTATTCCTGATCTTCCACAGCCATAACAAAACATCTTCTTTAGCCTAGAACATGAGCTATAACTATGCCCCATAGTGTTACAGTTCCAACATTTCATGTTGGAAGACACTGTAGAAGTATTTTCTCTAAGTTCTGAGGATGAAGAAAAAGAACGATGCCCTGATGTGCTAGGAGCACTAAGATCAGGCTCTTAAAAACCAGTTTTCCTCACAGGGAAGGACTGAGGTGTGTGAGACCAGGTAAGGGACTCCTCAAGGCGCTTACACTTGTCAGTGAGATCATCAATCGTATCAATGTCTAATAAGGCCAAAGGTTGTGCATATGAGGGAAGAAGATTACGTTGTATTATGCGGGCCATAGACTTTTCATCTGGCTTACTCTCCAGTCGATTAAAAAGTCCATTCATAGCATTAATATACAAGGCAACTCTTTCACTTGAACCCTGCTTTCCACCTTTTATCTCTTCTAAGAGATCTTCTTGATAGTTGTAGGGAAGTAAATCTGATTTGAGTTTGGAAACTAAATCTACCCAACAACTAAATCTAGATCTGTTATTGAGATACCAAGTAAAAGCTTTATCTTGAAACAATTCAGCAGCACTAGCAAAGATTTCAGCATCTGAAACTCCTCGAGCACCTCGGAAACATTCAACTTTCTCTAAAAACCCAACCACAGATTCTTTATCATTAGTCCCAGTAAAATAAACACCCCAAGTACTTTTATATCAAGTTCACCCTCTAAAGTTAAGATTTCCTGTAAATACTTTTTCTTTGCACGTTCTTCATCATCAGAAGTGCAAGATAATCTAGAGATTCGGCCAGAAACATGAGCTAATCTATGAGTAAGTCTTATGAATTCTACATCTGAGGGAATTCCTTGAAAGGATTGATTTTGGTAGTTAAATCTCTAATACTTTCTTCTATGCCTACTTTCTCAGAGTCAAAATCTAGATTTTCTACAAAATTGAGTGTACTACGATTGTCAGCCTCTTGTTTGAGTTGACCTCGTAATAGTTTTCTACGATCACTAGCAAGTACAGAAACCTCTAAACCACTAGCTCTCATTTCGTGCTCTAATTCATGAGTGTGCAAATATTCAACGTTTAATCGAAAATGAGACATGATAATATACCTATATTGCAAAGATAATGTTCAAAAATGATAGAGATAGCGGGTAATTTTCTTCTGTTCAAGACTAGATAACTAAAGATATGAATAAAAGGTAAATATCATTAGTCTTAAATTTATAATCTTTTTTTTTTGTACCTCTTTTTTAGCCTTTCTACAAATTAGTCAAGTGTTACAACTATTCACCTGCTCACTTTATTTTGTACCTCTTTTTTTGCCTTTCTACAAATTAGTCAACTGTTACAACTGTTCACCTGCTCACTTTATTTGTAAAAATAAATTTGAACAAATTTTGTACACTAGGTGTTGTTTAATTCTCTCTGATTATTGATTCTTGGTGGTGGCGCCCCTTTATAAATAAACATTGTAAGGTCTCAATAACGGCAGTGCAATGTCCACCAGGAATGAATAGTACCTAGTCTAACCCACCTGAGAAGAGTCTCTGCTATAAGTTTACTTGGTGTTGACCTACTCTAGGCAACACGCTTTCAAATTGAGCAACTTTTGGTTACACTAAATTGACGCCAACGTGTGGGGCTGGTTTTTGAGAGAATTAACAACGTGTAAAAGGAGAAACACTGGAAGATTTATTCTTTTTGCACATATTGTTTGAAATGCCTTGACATTATTATGAATATTTACTATTTCCTTACCGTTCATAAGATTCTAAATTTAAGACTAATGATATGTATCTTTTATTCTGATCTTTAGTTATCGAGTCTTGAATAGAAGAAAATTACCCGTTATCTTTATCATTTTTGAACATTATCTTTGCAATATAGGTACATTATCATGTCTCATTTTCGATTGAACGTTGAATATTTGCACACTCATGAATTAGAGCACGAAATCAGAGCTCGTGGTTTAGAGGTTCCTGTACTAGCTAGTGATCGTAGAAAACTATTACGAGGTCAACTCAAACAAGAGGCTGACAATCGTAGTACACTTAATTTTGTAGGGAATCTAGATTTTGACTCTGAGAAAGTAGGCATAGAAGAAAGTATTAGAGATTTAACTACCAAAATTCAATCTTTTCAAGGAATTCCCTCAGATGTAGAATTTATAAGACTTACTCATAGATTAGCTCATGTTTCTGGCCGAATCTCTAGATTATCTTGCACTTCTGATCATGAAGAACGTGCAAAGAAAAAGTATTTACAGGAAATCTTAACTTCAGAGGGTGAACTTGATATAAACGTACTTCCACAACCAGGGGCTCACTCTACCCCAAATCATACTACTTTAGGGATCACAAATTTTCTTTTTGTCAAGCCAATTCCTATCCATAAATGGGGTGTTTATTTTACTGGGACTAATGATAAAGAATCTGTGGTTGGGTTTTTAGAGAAAGTTAAATGTTTCCGAGGTGCTCGAGGAGTTTCAGATGCTGAAATATTTGCTAGTGCTGCTGAATTGTTTCAAGATAAAGCTTTTACTTGGTATCTCAATAACAGATCTAGATTTAGTTGTTGGGCAGATTTAGTTTCCAAACTCAAATCAGATTTTCTTCTCTACAACTATCAAGAAGATCTCAAAAGGTAGAAAGCAGGGTTCAAGTGAAAGAGTTGCCTTGTATATTAATGCTATGAATGGACTTTTCAATCGACTGGAGAGTAAGCCAGATGAAAAGTCTATGGCCCGCATAATACAACGTAAGCTTCTTCCCTCATATGCACAACCTTTGGCCTTATTAGACATTGTAAGCGCCTTGAGGAGTCCCTTACCTGGTCTCACTGACCTCAGTCGTTTCCTGTGAGAAAAACTGTTTTTTTAGAGCCTGATCTTAGTGCTCCTAGCACATCAGGGCATCGTTCTTTTTCATCATCCTTAGAGGAAATACTTCTACAGAGTCTTCCAACATGAAATGTTGGAACTGTAACACTATGGGGCATATTTATAGCTCATGTTCTAGGCCAAAGAAGATGTTTTGTTATAGCTGTGGAAGATCAGGAATAACTAAACCAAGGTACCCTAATTGCTCAAAAAACGAGGCAGCAGTGTTGTGTCCCTGGTCAACACAACTGCTTCCCCTCAAACATCAGGGAGCGATGGCCAACAAAGCAAAACTCCAAAAGGAAAGAAGAAGTCTCAGGACAGTCCAAGCGCAAGCAGAGATTAAAGATAAATTTTATTTCTCCAAACCCAAATTTTAAGTCACCATTTAATCCTACAGAAAAACTTAAATTAGAGTGGGATAATTGGCTTGATAAGGTTGGGAAATTTTACAAAAATTCTTTAAGAACTCTTGATCTGGCTTCTCTTTTGTTCAAGTGGGGACAAGATAATAGACCATATATTAACATTGAAATTAACAATGATTCAGTATCTGCTTTAATTGACACAGGTTCTAATCTCTCAGTCATAGGAAGAAATTGTATGAGTCTTCTCAGGGATGTTGCTGTAAATTATATTTGTGTTAAGGTGTCAACAGCTGATGGACAACCTCAGAATGTCCAAGGTTTCGTTGAAACTAATATTGTTGTACGGAATGTCTCTAGAAGGGTTAAATTTTATCTCATTCCGTCTATAACTCATGATGTGATCCTTGGTATGGATTTTCTCAAAGCCTTCAATGCCAGTATCGACTTTACCGATGTTTCCCTTGATGTTAACTCACTATCTCTGTGTGTGATAAATACTATACAGGATGTCTTTAAATTATCGGTTATTTAAAAAGAAAAACTTGATCAAATTATTGGGAAGTTTGAAACATTATCTCCTGAAGGTAAATTGGGTAAAACTCATATTCTTGAGCATTACATTGACCCTGGAAATTTCCCTCCATTCAAACAAACACAGTATCCCCTTCCACAGGCAATGCAGGAGTATATTAACAAAGAAATAGATGAACTTCTTCATTTGGGAGTCATTCAGGAAAGTACTAGCAGTTATTGCAGTCCTTTATGGCTTGTTAAGAAGTCGAGTGGGACATATAGAGTTTGTTTTGATGGGTGGAAATTAAATAGTGTAACTATTAATAGGGATGCTTACCCTCTCCCTCGAATTGATACTATTTTGAGTAAACTTCGTGATGCGAAGTACATTTCCTCTATTGACCTGAAGCAAGCTTTTTTCCAAATTCCTTTAGAGAAATCGCCATGTCAAAAGACGGCTTTTGCAGTCAGTGGTAGAGGTTTATATGAATTCTGGAATCCTTCTGCCATGAACTCTATGCTGCCGAGGTCCATTGCTGTTCGAGCTTAGATTCCGGCCACTATTACACACTGTTTTCTGAGCTGCAGTCTCTCACCTAAGGACTCATGGATTGGAGCAACAGTCCTCTCCAAAGCTAAGTACACATATTGTGTGCTCTCAGTGTTTCTGCCAAAACTCATATTTCGATTTTCTATTTTAAACAAACTACATACTTTCCTGCCTTTCTACAAATTAGTCAACTGTTACAACTGTTCAACTGCTCACTTTATTTGTAAAAATAAATTTCAACAAATTTTGTACACTAGGTGTTGTTTAATTCTCTCTAATTATTGATTCTTGGTGGTGGCGCCCCTTTATAAATGAACATTGTAAAGTCTCAATAACGGCAGTGCAATGTCCACCAGGAATGAATAGTACCCAGTCTAACCCACCTGAGAAGAGTCTCTGCTATAAGTTTACTTGGTGTTGACCTACTCTAGGCAAAACGCTTACAAATTGAGCAACTTTTGGTTACAAGAGGTCTATGTTCTGAAATATATTCAGACAATGGCGTAATTTCATTGGTGCTGATAACGAATTTAAAGCAATCATTCGAGAAATAAAAAATCTTGATCATACAAATGAATTTCGCAATTTTTTATTAGAAAATCATATTAAATGGCATTTCAATACCCCCTTAGCACCCCATCAGGGTGGACTATGGGAAGCCGCTGTTAAATCCGCGAAAAACATCTGATCAGAGTGGTCGGTAATGGAAGGTGAAGGTCTTTATACAGTGTTATGTCAAATCGAAACTGTTCTCAACTCTCGCCCTCTAACACCATTATCAAATGATCCTTCCGATCCAACCTTCCTCACTCCTGCTCATTTCCTACTCAATGATTCATTGTTAGCTGTTCCTCAACGAGATGTTGCTGCTATCTCATCGAATCGACTCGATCACTACCGTCGACTACAACAAATTTTGCAACACTTTTGGAAACGATGGTCGTCTGAATATGTAACATTCCTGCAACAACGCCAAAAATGGTTTATCAAATCACCAAACAGAATAAAAGTTGGAGACCTGGTTGTGGTAAAGGATAACTCACCACCTCTACAGTGGAAAGTTGGCAGAGTATCAGAAATTCACCCTGGAAAAGATGGCGTCTTTCGAATTGTTAGTGTTCAAACGAAGAATGGTGTTATAGACCGAAGTGTTTCGAAAGTCAGTGTATTTCCAATTTATTCTGAGAACTGAATCACGTTTTATTTTTTAATTGTTATTAATGTTCATTGAAAGCTTCGCATTTCAAGGCGGGCGGGATGTATAATTCCTTCGCCTCATTTGGTTGTTATTTCATAACACTCAGTATGTTATTTTTCAAATCTATGTATAATTATGTCGTTGCGAGGATACAAAAAATAATAATAAATATTCGTACAACTAAACAACGAGATTTCATTCACATCTCTATAAAAAAAACAAACTACAGTCCATTAAAAGCAGTATTCACAAAAGGGGAAACCAAATTTTTCTAAAAAATCAAAAAGCGGACATACAGTCCCAACAAGATTACCTCAAACATACTGCTAATCGCTGCTTAGGTTCAATTGCAGGTCTCCAAAATGTGTCCTTTTTCTTAAGATCGTTTTCAACTTTTGCTAGTAGATCGTGGAAAGTTGCATGGGTCATTCTAAAGTATTCATAAAATTTTCTTTCATCGTCCATTGAATGTGGATATAATGTCATAAATTCTCCTTCTACAGGTCTATTTTTCCAGGCGTTGTGAACCCATATTTTCTTTTTCAATTTTTTGATCTGGTTTTGCCCTCCTCTTCTAGCGCTATTGCTACTATCGCTAAATCACTATCTGAAAACTTTGAAAACATTTTGCACTTCACGTACACCTACCGCGAAAGTCGCCTGTTGCACAGCACAAATCTCGTAATAGTGTGATTACAAGTAAACATGACAGACAACGTGCGAACCCCGTTACGAAAATCGTCCCGTGCCAGTCCCGTGTCCGTCTCGTCTATGGAGGGCAGACCGTTTAGATCGGCTGCCGTTGCAGTTGTCGCTGCCGCCATTAGTTAACCAACTTTTATCTCGGATGGCAGCGGAAAATGACATGAAACTCAAAATTTCCGAGTCAAAAATAAATGAAAGGTCACATAATTGAGGTTATGTATTCGTTTATATAGTTTGAAAACAAGAATTAATTTTATTCAGAAATGTCAGAATATGAGAAAAATATAGATGTAGATGTAGGCGTATTCCTAAACCTACTTGAAGGATTTCCACATCTATAAAATCTGAAGGACAAGAATTATATGTTCATGGAGGAAAAGAGTTGGCGCTCAATGAACACAAAATAAAACCATAAATTGGTCATAATTTTGCCCGCGGCTACAGCAGCGGAAGCGGCTGCGACACAATCTATAAACCCTGCTTAGTTTTCAATCGAATGTTTGCAGGTTTTATCATTATTTTCTTTAAGAATGACACATATATACAGCCTCAGGAATAATTGATACTGATCGAGCTCCATTAATAAAGGTTTGTTCTCAACCAAAACTGTTATCTGAAAAGGTTCTACGTAATTATTTGTTGTGATATCTGTTACATACGTCATTATCGAAATATTTTGAATCAAAAAACAGATATTTTCTTGTCGATAACAAACTCTCTCTCACATAATTTACAAGTAGATTCTTTATATTGCATGACGGAAATTTATGAAAACCTTCACCACAATATCTACACCTTTTTACTTCTTTCGCCGCCTTTTTGTCATACTTTTTTTAATTTCCTCTGTTTTGTTGAGCATCTGGTATCTTTCTGCCTTCACCTTATGAACCGTCGGTGCCATTGATGGAAAAGCTACAACCGCCTGGGCCGTTAATGGAAATGCAATCGCTGCTTCTTTCTTCAAAGCGATTTCAATAATTTGAATTTTTTTTAGCATAGAATTGACAATTTCGGAGCGTAGGACTAGGAACACCTAACATTCAATTTGTAGGACAATATGACCATTCAATTATACAAATATTAACCAAGCAACGGTAAAAAAATACGCTGATTATTATTGAATTTTTATGACCACGTCATTTGTACATGTTGGGAGTGGGGGACTCTTCAGTCCTACCATACATTTTGTAGGACAAAAGTTATTTCGAGTACTTCATCGAATTATCTCAAGGTTCAACTGAAAAACTAACTGTTATTAATGAATTTTTTGCACTCACCAAATTGACATGTTTGACGCCTGTGCATTTTATTAGCTACCACTATCGAGAATTTTCGTAGAGGACAAAGTTGGGCGTTTCGGCAAAATGAAGCTACTGAGGAAGATTCAGCCTGTTTTTAATCATTTTTGAAAATAGGCGTGGGATCCCGGTCTAAAAGGTTGTGTTTTTAAAAAATTATTTTATTTGTATCAACACTCAAGTTAAAACTCTTCTAACTTGGTTTGTAATTTTTGGTGTTAATTTTGAATGTGTTTCTCGAATCAGCCTCTGGATTAGACTGTCTGTGAAAATCATCCCAAGACAGTTCGCAATAACAAAATCTTATCGCTTTCCTAGAATAAATTCAAGGTCTGCTAAGACAGCGTTTCCTTATAACCTTGCAACATTGTTGCAATAGCGTAGTTTAATAAGATGCAATTATTTTTATAAGTCCACAAGGGCTAAGAGGATGTAACACCTCCCCCTTTAAGAATTTTTATTATATCTGAATGAATAATAAAAATTAAAATAATTATTGAGTTTCAATTAATTCAAGTTAGATGAGCCTCCTGAAATTACAAAAATTATATAAGTCCATAAAATCAATAACATTATAAAGTAAATGTCATCATATGAACATAATAAGAAATAATAAATATAATTATATTAGGGACTCTTCGGGATGTCGATGCTGCCAACGGGGTTGACGGGGTATGGAAGACTAATTCTTCTGATCCATTATCATATACTGGGGTTAAATGGATCGAGGGCCGTCTTGAAATCATTGACCTGACGTTACAGTAGTTGAATATTTGGGCACAGCTTCCTCTTGGGCGATGCCCGTCGTCTGAGTTGGGGCTCGTATTGAAATATCCAAAATATCGTCTTCTTAGGAAACATTTGAATATTATCCATAATATAAGTATGAATATAAAAGTCATGCAAATGTACGTGGAAGTACTTAGGTGTCTAGTGGTGAAAGGCTCGTTTATAACCTTGTTCAAAGTTTTGTCATATTCCCGTAGTTTTTCTTGGGCTATGTTCAAATCATCCAAATTTAAATGATTTATTTTAACTGGCTTCATGACTGGAAGATCTTCTCGTTTTGGAAGATGGTTACAGCAATCGTATGTTATTTCAGGAATGTAGATTTGAAGTTTCAGAGTTTTGTTGTTTTCTGAACTTGCGTAAACTCTAGTAGTTCCTATAAAAGCGCTACACTTTTTTGTACATTGTAATCGTCTACTCTGATTACAACTTTGTCGCAATTTGGCATTATTTTTGATTCCATCAAAATTATAATTTCACAGGGTGACTCATGTGAAAGTGCCTTAGGAAAATGATTGTAACATATTCGAATATCGTTCTCGAATATCTCGGAACAATCGTCTTGCTTGACTGCAATATATTGCTTACTATCCCTTGCAATTGCTGCATATTTATATAGGGGTAGAATAGTGTGAAAAAGGTTTGTTTTAGGATCTTTGGTTGGGACTGAGTTAATATGATAGAAATCAAAATCTGAACTCTCTACTAATGGAATGTGTAAAATAAAAATTACTCTTTCATTTGTTTGAAAAACTTCAAGCTTTATCAAGGAAATTATTTCTGAAATATGTTGATGTGTTGGAGTAAAAGGAAAATTTCCATGAGACAAAGTCAATGGAATTTTTGCTAATTGTTCAATTCAGAGGTTTGGATCAATTACTGAAGGATGTAAGATTTTTAATCTTGCAAAAGTTATGCTGTTAATAATATCATTCAGTTGATCTAAAATAATTTTATTCGATTGTAATATTTGTCAAGCATTTGACAGCGACTTAAGAAAGCAGAAATTTGTAAAATAACTCTTGAAAATGCTAACCACTCGTGTTGGCGAAACGTCGAGTTCTTCTTTGTTCAATCATTTCTAATATTTTAAGTTGTAGCTGAAAATAGTATTTTGTTTCACGATTTTCGACCATTTCTTTTTCTATTATTTTCAAATCTTCGTTGAATGTGGTTTCGTCAATTCTTAATTTATACAGGGTATTATTAAAATTCGTAATTTTACTTGAGACAATTTGAATTTGGTTTTTCATTAATAATTGTAAGTTTTTGTCGTCCCTTTCTAATTTATTTATGCACTCATTATAAAATTAGCCATCTGATGCATCTAAATTCCCTGTAATAACTTTCCATATAGAACCTATGCCATTTATCAACCCTCTTTTAAATCAATTCGTCACAGTTAGGGTGATTTCTACAAATTTTGATTTTATTTGTCGATTCATAGTATTCAACAGTGATAGTTGTGCAGAAAATGCTAATTTGAAATTTGGGTTCAAACTATTTCTGTTCAATAGAGAATTCAAGGATTCTTGAGTATTAAGGCTTTGTTTGAACGCATTTCTATGTTCTGAAATATTTTTATATGCAATCAATTTATATTCATCATTTGATATTTTGGTTATTCCTTCCTTTTGGAAAAATAAACCTGCTGGGGTGTTTATTTTTTCAATTCTTGCGCTGGCTCCGAGGATGGCCCTGCAACAACAGTTACTGGTTTCAATATATCGAAATGTACAGTTGTTCTTCCATTATCTAATTCTAATACTGCTGTATTCATATTTAATATACGAAGTATTTTAAAAGGACCGTTATATTTATTTCTCATTTTATTTCCTTTTTGAGATTCTTTTAAATAAACATAATCTCCTTCTTTGTAATTTAGTAAGATTTCTCTTACGTGTTCATCATGCCTAATTTTTGATTTCTCTTTAGCCGTTTCAAGGTTTGTTTTGACTTTTTCAAAAATATATCCAGCTATATTTTTTAAATCGTTTACATAATTTGATTGAAGTTGTTCTTCAGTATATAAAATTTCATTTTCGTCGTCTCGAATGAGTCCGAAAATTATTTCTTCAGGCGTATATTTTGTTGAATTTGATTTACTTCTGTTATACGCTTTTTTTTTTAAATACAGAAAGGTAAACCTGATATTATTGGTTTATTTGGATTATCACTGTGATAAGCTCTTAAAGAATCTTGTAAGGTTGCATGGAATTTCTCTACAACTCCATTTGTTTGTGGATGTGCCACGGCATTTTGAGTTATTTTGATTTTATATAATTTCCCTAAATCTTTCATTTGTTGATTATTGAACTCAGGTCCTGGATCAACATGAATCCTTTTTGGTATTGGGTAGTGTTGAAAATAATGTAAAAGTTTTTCTACAATAGTTGTACCTTCTTTATTTTCCACACGGTATGCTTGTGCAAATTTAGAAAAATTATCAACAATTGTTAAAAGAATACTATTTCTATTTATACCCATTGAATCAATATTTATATTTTCAAAAGGCCTATTAGGTGTTTCAGTTGTAACTAATGGATAGTCATTATTTTGTCTGTTAGTTTTAGTTTTATTATTTTCTTATAAAGTTTTCAACATCTGTTTTCAAGTTTGGCATATGTATCTATCTCGTATTCTTCTGAACGTTTCGTTAATGCCTTTATGTTAAGTCTTACTTGTGTGATAATTTTCTAAAATATTTTCTCTTTCTTCCTGTGGTGAAACTTTTACGATATCGTGAAATATTGTGAAAGTTATGTCTTCGTCTTCAAAAATATAACTTAGAATGTCTAAAAATGGTAAGTGTTTCACTGTGTTTATAAAATAATTATTTGGTGGCGATTTATTTTTCAGTGAATATAATATCCTGAAACAATCTTTCGAGCTGATTGCGTTTATACTCATAATTGGTATCTGAATAAGATAATATTTCTTTGTTGAAATTTAAGACTTTGTCTTATCGTAAGCACGCCTGTAAGATTTAAATTCTGATTATTTGGATCTATACACGTATCTTTTATTATTGTGTGTAAATGAGGTGTTTCGCGGTTTTCGTTACTTGGAACAAGTAATATGATATTATTGTGTGCAACAAAAATTAACTTATCATTTTTTTGTTTTATTTTCTCATGATCTATAAGTGATTGCGATTTTCTTTTCTCTGTGAATTCATAAAATTTTGTAAGAAATTCATTTTGCTCTTGATTTTCTTCTGAAGCTGTATCAGTTTCTGAGTCTTGGTTTTCTACATTTTCAGTTTCTGATAACGCGATGATTTTTATTCAGGATAAGGCATCGGCATTTTTATTATATTTACCCGGTTTATAGTCGATTTCGTACTCACACTCTAATTGTAATTTCCATCTCATTAAACGTGAGTTTGCGTTTGATAATGAAAATAAGTATTTTAGTGGTTTATGATCGCTAAGAATTTTAAATTTTCTTTCATATAGGTACGGACTGAAGTGTTTTACTGACCATACAATGCTTAATAATTCTTTTTCTATAGTTGAGTAACGTGATTCTGCTCCGTTTAAAGTTCTGGATGCATACGCTATTGGTAAATCTTCACCTACTTTTCCTTGAGAAAGTAATGATCCGATCGCATATTGACTCGCGTCACATCTTAATAAAAATTCATTTTCAAAATTTGGATATTGCAAAATTGGTGCTGTTGTCAAACATTTTTCCAATCTTTCAAAAGAATTCGTTCATTCCTTTTCAAATTTGAATTCTTTATTTTTCTTTAATAAATTGGTCATTGGTTTTGCCATTTTTGAGTAATTTTTTATGAATCTACGATAATATCCAGTTACACCTAAGAATGATTTTATTTCTTTCGGGTTTTTTGGTACTGGGAAATTTATATAGCTTCTATTTTTATAGCATTTGGTTTAACGCCATTTTCTGTAACTGAGTGTCCTAAATATGAAACTCCTCTTCTTAAAAATTGTACTCTTTTAATCGTTGGAATACGTTTTCTAGTGTTTTAATGTGTTCTGATAATGTAGAACTGTAAATTATGATGTCATCTATATAAGTCATACACATTTCTCCCTGTAGTCCTAATAAAACATTATCTGGGGCTCTACAAAATGTACTAGGAATATTTTAAAGACCAAATGGTATACGCAAATATTCGTAGTGTCCATTGTCTACGCTGAATGCTGTTTTTGGAATATCTTTCTTTTCTATCTCAATTTGGTGAAAACCTGATGCAAGATCTAATGTCGTAAAATAACTTCACATTCCTAAACGATCAGGTAGTTCATTTATCATTGGAAGTGGATATTTGTCTCCTACCGTAATTTCATTTAACTTTCTGTAATCAATTACCATTCGAAATTTTTGTTTTCCACTTGGATCTAGTTTTTTCGGTACTAGCCATACTGGACTGTTCTATGGACTAATCGATGGTTGAATTATATTTTGTTTCAACAAATTTCCAATTTGATTTTTAACTTCTTGCTTCAATGCATGTGGATATCTATAAGTTTTTACTGATATTGGACCTTTATCTTGTGTATTTATTTCGTGTTTCACCTGACTTGTCAAAGTTAATGTGTCATTTTCTAAATAAAATATTTTTTCGTATTTTAAACAATTCTCAATTTCATTTCTTTCCTCATCATTTAAATGATCTAGACGTAATTCTGACAGTATTTTGTCGTCTCGGTTGACATTTTGGAAATTGTTTATTTGAATGTTTTTCATTTCTTTTGTTTCCGTGAAAATTTCTAACTCTATTGGAGATATTTTTATAACTTGATCTATGTGATGAACTTTTTTTCTTCATTTACTTTTACAAAACAATTTGGAATTCTTACACTTTCATTTATTTGTATTTCTGGACAAATTCCTTCATTCAGATTTTCATTTTGAGCTTTTAATTCTTGTAATTGAATTGTTCTGGCTGGAATTATCAATTTTACAGTATCTTGATCTTCATTTGTATCATATACATATAGTGGTAGTTCTTTGTAGAATAATTTTATCTTTTTATTGGTAAAATCGATTTCAGCTTTTGTTTTTTCTAGAAAATCGATACCTACAAGTCCGTCGAATTTGAAATTAAAATCTATTAAATAATACCTATGCTTTAAATTGTTCGGATCGATGGTAATATCTATACTTTGATATATTTGTTTGTCATTTTGTGTGTCATTTATACCATAAATTGAAAAATTCTCATCGTTTACTTGTACTTGTTTATGTGTATCATATTTTTTCTGTGCTACATCAATTTTCATTAGAGAAATAGGTGCGCCAGTATCTACTAAAAATTTATATCCTTGCCTATCTTGTATATAAAATAGTTTTTTATTTGGTGAGTTTAATATTGTGGATAATCGAATAACTCGTTTTCCTGTTTTTTTTTTAGTGTTAAAGTGTCATCGATTTCTAGGACCATTAGCCACTATATTATGATTGAAAAAACATCAGAGTTATCCAATGAGTATTATAATTTGTTGATCAAGCCACTGATTTTGCAAAAGATGAGAGCTTCAATGGATTTTGAGTCGTTGTTCAGTGCCAGTGAAATATCATTTTGGACTCCTGCTTGATTTCGGAATATATTATACCATCGACATGATTCTATAATATGTTTCACAGTTAGCGGAACTTGACACGCTTCACATAGAGGTTGATCCAGATTCGAGAATAGATAGGAATGCGAGTTACGTCCCTGGTAAATGCGACTCCAGCATCCTCTCCGCAGTTCCGCTGACGAGGCTTTCTTCCCAACGCCCGGTAGAATAACATTCGGAAAGCCAGTCTGACTTTATATTTCATACCATATAGTTGTGTTACAATATTTTACTTTGAACTTATAAAATAAATATATTCAACCTGATCTACAAATTCTTGAAATCATAACTGGCGCAGTCGAGTAGGATTCTGGAAGCTGTGAATTTATCGAAAATACACTTCTGCAGTATCTACTGCTAATCCAGAATCGCGAACCAGCTTTCCATTGAGGAGTAGAGGTTCATACTTTACGAAGAGAATCAAGAAGCAGACCAGGAAGCCACAACTGTACAACCAGCATGGTATTGGTTATTTTATTGTGAGTACATTTTCATTCATTGACAGACTCCTCTGAATCCCCAGAGTTCCTTTCCCGAAAATATTTTCTCACAAATTAGGATAGAAATAGATAAGCGAACAAGTATAATATATACTATTATATTATATATTTTATAACATATTTTATTTGAATTTTAAATAATTTCAAAATGCCCCCAGTGCAAATTCCAGTCATTAATTCTGACCTGCTGAAAACCATACCGGAATACGATGGTAATCCAACCGGTTTAGCAAGGTTTATAAAAATTGTTTCACAAATATGTGATACTTATTACGATCATACTGAAGTTAACGCTAATTGTTCCCAAAATATTTTGATAACAAATACTATATTTTCAAAGTTGAAAGGCCCAGCTCAAGAAACAGTTAATATTTATAATGCTTCTAATTGGAGTGAAATAAGTGCTACCCTACTTAAAAATTTTGGTGATCAAAGAGATCTCAATACATTGATACAGAATTTAATGGCATTGAGACAAGAACAGGATGCTCCTATCAGTTCTATTCAAATTGCATTCACATGTTGAATACAATTTGCAATCATATTGATTTACACATCCCAACAGAAATCGAAAGAGTAAGTCATAGAAATTTATTTACTGATCAAACTTTGAGAGTGTTTCTCACCGGCTTGAGGGACCCTCTCAGTGCAAGAGTCAGAGCTCGAAACCCTGTAACTTTACCACAAGCTTTGACAATAATGAATGATGAAATCAATATATCCAATCTGCAGAACCCCAAAAACCCACTAGTGAAATTTCAAAATAATCATAACAATTGTCCGAAATTAATGCAACGCCCAGTACACCAAAATTATCCTAAATCTAATCAGTTCAACCCAAACTTCAATCCCAATGTTAATCAGAACTTCAATCGTAACGTTCCCCAAGTTTCAAATTTCCCCAGTGCACCTGTACCGATACAACCAATCACCCGTCCACCTCAGAAATATCCAACAAACACGCAGGTATTTGGTCGTTCACAAAATGTCTGGAAAAACCCAAATAGACAACAAAATAATTATCAACAAACGCCAATGAGCGGGGTTTCTTACGGTTCATTTAAACCACAACAACAACAACAATCACGTTATAATCATTTCCAAAATAATATTCGAGCCCGAAATTTCACTTCTCAAGAATTATTTAATGCTGAACATAATCCATGCCCCGAAATTGAATACCCAGTAGACAATTCCGATTCTTACGACAATTTTGAAGGTGCTGTAGGTTATGATTTAGAAAATTTATTTGAAGATCAACCCGAACATGAAAATTTTCCCAAAATCACAGAATTCCAAGATCAACCATAGCATTCGAGTCACACAACATAAATGAAAGAATATTGCCTTTCATTGAAATAAAATATCCACCACTCAAACTTTTGGTCGATACAGGCTCGACTAGATCATTTTTTGACCCAAATTTAGCCGAGAAATATTTCAGTTCATTTATATTCGAAGAACCTTTTACTGTGTCTACTTGTTTCAATTCATCTCAGCATAAATTTGCGATGAATATTCCTGCTTTCCAAGAATTCAAAACTAACAGGAAACTCAAATTCTTCCTGTATAAATTCCACAATGTCTTTGACGGATTAATAGGTGTAGATAACCTACAGCTATTGAAATCCATTTTAGATCTCGTCAATAACGAAATTACCACGCTAAATTCAATAATTGAAATTCAATATTTTCAGTCTAATCCTATTGTTTTATTTGAAAAAATCATCCCAAAACAAAGCCGAATCTCAGCAGAAATTCCAGTTAATCATAAAGACGGTGATGTAATAATTCAGAACCAAGAAATACTATCTTGCAAAATTGCAGAAACTTTGATCACAGCTAGAAATAGCCTAGCGACGGTAGAGATTTTCAATCCCACGTATAACGACATCAAACTTGTAATGTTATACCCGGTTAAAGTTACGCCGCTACGAAATAATGAAACTCATTTCCTTCAAGTATTTCCACGTATAAACGATAACGATTTCATTGAACATTTTGAAGTATTCTTTACAGAAAATTTGCAGAAAGTTGATAGATCTAATATCACTCAATTAATTAGGACTAATCATATGAATAAGGAAGAAAAAGAAATCATTTTAAAATTGTGTAGACATTATTCGGATATTTTTTATATAGAGGGTGAACCACTAACGTCTACAACTGGAGTGAAACACGAAATTAAATTGAAGGATGAAACTCCTGTGTATACTAAATCGTACCGTTACCCCTTTGTCCATAAACAGGAAGTGACTTCACAAATAAATAAAATGCTGGAACAAAATATAATCCGTCCCAGTAAATCCCCATGGTCATCACCTATTTGGATTGTGCCAAAAAAGATTGATGCTTCGGGCAAAAGAAAATGGAGGATAGTGATTGACTTTCGTAAACTGAATGAGAAGACAGTAGACGATAAGTATCCTATCCCGAATATCACAGATGTTCTAGACAAAATTGGCCGCTGCCAATATTTTACGACTCTGGACCTAGCGTCTGGATTTTATCAAATTCAGATGAATCCAGCAGACATTGACAAAACAGCCTTTAATGTTGAAGGAGGGCACTACGAATTTCTTCGTATGCCCATGGGGTTGAAAAATTCCCCCTCTACATTCCAGAGGTGTCTTGATAACATACTGAAAGAATATATTAACAAAATATGTCTAATATATCTTGATGATATTTTGATTTATTCGACATCATTACAGGAACATATCGACAGTTTGAATAAGGTTTTCCAAAAATTAAGGGAGGCCAATTTAAAAATTCAGATGGATAAGTCTCAATTTCTGAAACGCGAAACAGCCTACCTAGGTCATGTGATAACAACGAACCAAATCCCGACAAAATCAAGGCTATCCAAAATTTCCCCATTCCCAAGACTACTAAACAAATTAAAGGGTTCCTAGGACTATTAGGTTATTATAGGCGTTTTATAAAAGATTTTGCCAAACTGACCAAACCGTTAACTCTTTGTTTAAAAAAAGGTCCCAAAATTATTCATGACGCCACTTTTATAAATTGTTTCAAACACTGCAAAACACTCTTGGTTAACGAACCTATTTTGATATATCCTGACTTTGAAAACCCGTTCGTACTCACCACAGATTCGAGTAACTTTGCCCTTGGGGCTATTCTTTCGCAAGGTCCCATTGGGTCAGATAAGCCAGTAGCATTCGCATCACGAACTTTAAATGACTCAGAGCAAAATTACTCGACAATAGAGAAGGAACTATTGTCGATCGTTTGGGCCACCAAATATTTTAGGCCCTATCTTTATGGTCGTAAATTCAAAATTGTAACAGACCACAAACCCCTTCAGTGGATCATGTCCTTGAAGGAACCAAACTCTCGTTTGGTTAGATGGAGGCTCAGACTCGAGGAGTTTGACTACGAAATAGTATATAAACGTGGTTAGTTAAATACCAATGCGGATGCTCTATTAAGAGTTTAAATTCACGGCAATGAAACTGATGAATCAATCAGCAGAGAACTCCAACTGTCTGTTTGTAGTAGAAATGAAACTCCCAATCTCAGAAATGAAGAAATAGAATCAATTATCGGACAAATTGGCGAACCTCCTGACTTACTAGTACTAGACGATGCCAACACCGTCCATACCAGTAGAGAAAAGCCCGTTCTTACTATACCAATTTCGGAAAATCCGCTAAACAACTATGACAACCAACTACAAATCGAAACTGTATTCCATTCTCCAGCATTACCAAAAATTGTACAAATCTTTCCTACAAGAAGGAGAATTATTGCTCAGATATCTTTGGACAATCTAGAACAAAATATCATCACACTAATCAAAGAATATTTAGACCCGAAATTCCGATATGCCCTGTATATTGAAAATTATGATATAATGCCAAAATTCTGCGAAGTAGTACAAAAAACATTTAAAACTCCTTCATATAAATTTATTCGCTGTACAAAAATTCTAGAAGACGTAACCAACAGTGACGAACAAAAACAAATTTTGAAACAATACCACGAAGGTAAAACAAACCACCGAGGTATTGTAGAAACAGAAAGACGTATTAGGGAAACCTATTTTTGGCCCAAATTATGAATCGATCTCAGATCATATATAAATAATTGTGAGATATGCCACACAAATAAATATGACAGAAACCCCCCAAATCAAAAGTTTTCTATTACACCGACTAGCAGTAAACCGTTTGAAATCATTCATATCGATATCTATCAGATAAAAAACCAAAAGTTTTTGACTATTGTGGATGCTTTTTCGAAATACGGACAGGCTTATGCTCTCACTCATAAAAGCGGTATAGAAATAGCAAACAAACTGATTATATTTTTCAGTCACCACGGTATACCCGGAACGATAGTTTTGGATAGTGGTTCAGAATTCAAAAATGAAACCATACTGGAACTGACAAAACTTCACAAAATTAAAATACATTTCGAAACACCTGACCATCATGAATCTAATTCGATAGTCGAACGATTTCATTCGACAATTGCCGAACACATCCGGTTGCTGCAAGGCATTCATAAAGAAAAAGACATAACAAAGCTAATGATCCATGCAATTTTAGGTTATAATAACTCCATCCACTCAGCTACAAAAATGAGACCTATAGATGTTACTACAGGTCACATTTCAAACTCAGATCCTTTCAATATCGACTTAGAGTATCGAATTCAAAGCGCATATGTAGCGAATCACAAAGAAAAAACTAAAGAAATGTACAAGGCTCTCAACGAAAGACTTACAAAACAAAAAGAAAAGAACATTGGAAATCTAAATAAAAACCGCGAGGAACCATTAGAATATCAAACTGGTGATATTGCCTATAAGGGAACAGCTCCGCGCAATAAAAGTCTTCCCAAATTCAAAATCGTCAGAATAAGATCTGATGAAAATACCAAAATTAATACAGCAGACGGTAAAAAGATTCATAAATCAAACTTAAAACGTCCCTTGTTTCAGATCCTTCCTGTCGATGACACTCAGCCAGGAAATTCAAGTAATACCCCTTGACAAAAACCCAGGCATACTACCCTTCAAACTAGGAACTGCGAGGGTTAGGGAGAAATCTCATACTTTCATTCACTATTTTGACCTAAAACCTATATCTGACGAAATACTAAAAATATCCGATCAACACTCACTTCTTTCCGACGCTGTATATCGCGGACCATCTAATCCATTTTTCAATGAATTATCGGCAATAAATCAATCAATAATTATTCAACTACACCTAGCTGTTGAAAAGTATAACTCAATTACTCCCAATAAAAGAATAAAAAGAGGCTTGATTAATGGTTTAGGCAGTATTATAAAAAGCATTTCAGGAAATTTAGATTCGACAGATGCTGAAAGATATGAACAAGCCATTTCAGAGCTACAAATCAATCAGAAAAACGTTATTGTGAAAATAAATGATCAAATTTCCCTATCCAAGCATATCATAGGAACTTTCAATGAAACAGTTAAACTACTCAAACGAAACGAAAATGTCATGACAGACAGAATAAATAGAATATCTTCTAATCTATCGACATTTGTAAATAACTTTACTCATTTCTTAGAAACGAAATTAGCTTTCGATCAAATCAGCTCATCACTACTTATTATATCCCAGTTACTAGTAGATTTGGAGAATGCCATTACATTCTCGAAAATTAATCTAGCTCACCCAAGCATAATAAATATCAGCGAATTAGAAATTCTAGTTAAAATTCTGAAACGACAGTACCTTTCTGAAAATTTAGTATTTGGCACCGAATCTAATAATATCCATAAATACTATGATATTTTGGACGTGGGTACCTATCAAAAAGAAAGCAAAATAGTATTTGTAATAAAGTTTCCGTTAGTATTTCCAAATCGATATACACATTACCATCTATACTCTATCCCAACCTCTGAACAAACTACCCTTATTCCACTGGCACCCTACCTGACTATGAATGAGGTGTATTTTCAATATTCTTCCATGCCATGTATGGATGTCCACGAGACCTATTACTGTCAATCCAACGACCTTCTTCTTGGGGCCACCAAGATGGATTGCGTATTCCAAATACTGAATATTGGAACCACCCCTTCAGGATGCCGACAGATGCCAATACAAATTGATGTTGACATAATCGAACAAGTTGATGAAGCCCATTATATAGGAATATTCAAGAATTCTACACGAATTCAAACCACTTGCCGAACCACGGACATAGCAACTTTAACAGGAGCCTACCTGATAGCTGTTCCCCCAGGATGCCTATTCAAAACGCCAACAGACATCTACCGGAATGAAGCAACCGAAACACATCAACAGCCACTACTACTACCAGATTTGGCAATACCAAAGTTTGCCGAAATCGAGCCGATGCCACCAATAAAAATCCGAGACATCCCCTTGGACAAGTTGCATGAACTTCGAGAAGAGGCAAACCGAATTACACCCCTGCAGGCCGTAAATTCACCTATGGTCCATGCCTGGACGATCCCCCTGTACGTTATCGTCGCATTGTTCATATGTGTGTTTGTAATATTCAAATATAAACACTCAATATGGAACAAGAATTCATCGCCGCAACCTGAACCAGCCACCACAGCCATACCTATGGAAAGAGAAACAATTTTTCCCGAATGAAAAATAGTTTTCCATCTTTGAGGGGAGGAGTTACGTCCCTGGTAAATGCGACTCCAGCATCCTCTCCGCAGTTCCACTGACGAGGCTTTCTTCCCAACGCCCGGTAGAATAACCTTCGGAGAGCCAGTCTGACTTTATATTTCATACCATATAGTTGTGTAACAATATTTTACTTTGAACTTATAAAATAAATACATTCAACCTGATCTACAAATTCTTGAAATCATAACTTGCGTGAGCTTCGTGTGTCCAATTCTTAACGTTGTGATTACTACTTGATCTCTCCTCGATATATTCACAGGTAGGTGCCACTTTTCAATTGAGGGTTTAATGCTCTTCAATTTATGTGTTTCTCCATTCCATTGTTGTTGCCAAAGGTTGATACATTTCTCTTTTATGGCATTTTTGGGATCGAAATGGTATCTGAAGGAGAAGAGTAGGCTTCCTGGGCTGCTCTATCAGCTCTTTCGTTACCCACAATTCCTACATGACTGGGGCACCAGAGAAATATCACGAGTTTGTTGTCTAGGAAAATACTATGCCTGAGTGCAATTATTTGTTTAATAAAAGGGTCTTCCGAAAAGTTGTTCTTCAGGCCATCTAGAGAACTGAGTGAATCTGAACAAATCAAAAACCTTTGGCAACTTATTAAATTTGCCAATAATAGTGCTTGATATATGGCATATAGTTCTGCTGTGTAAACACTAGCAGCACTATGAAGGGTCCAAGAATGGGTTTCTTCGTTGAAATGTATGGCACATGCTGCTCCTACTTTATTCTTAGATCCATCGGTATAGATAACGAGAGCGCCCAAATGTTGTTCTAATATTTCTCTGTGATGAATTTTGATTATATAAGGATTTGTTTCTCGTTTATTATGTATCAGCAAATCTCTGATCACCTTAGCTGGATGTACTATCCACGGGGGTTCTTCGCAAAAGTACTTCGGAAACACTGAAGGAAAGTCGACATTGCAGACATTCTGAGCCTTTCCTATTGTTGTTGCTGGAATTTCAGTTGTGGTCCTGCCGAGGGCATTCAAGTTCACATTTCCAAAAAGAATAGGGTAGTTACGGTGTTTTTTGATTTCCCATATACTGGCTGCATAGTTCAAAATCACTTCTTTCCGTCGAACATCTAGAGGCATTACACCAGTGTCAACCTGCAAACTTGCTGCAGGGCTTGTTCTAAATGCTCCAGAAGCATACCTTAATCCACAGGTCAACAGCCTATCGAGCTGTTTCATACATGATTTGGAGGCTGATGCGTATGCAATTGCACCATAATCCACTCTGGTTTGTATAAGAGCTTTATATATGGTATTTATGACGTTCTTCTTCTCGTTTTCCTGTTCGTTCTGTTGTTGGTCGTGTTGGTCTTGGTGGTCGGGTTGTTGGATTTCCTCCACTGGAATCAAAGCACCCGATGGACTCGACTCCATCATGTAGTTTAAATGATTTACTCTATCATTTTGAGTTTTATTTAAACTGTTTGGATTTTTCTGAATGACAGAAGGTTTTTGTTGTTGAACATTTCTGTAATTACTTTGGTTTTGTTGATTAAATCCTTGTTGATTTGTGTATCTTTGTTGATTTAATCCTGAAGTACTTGGATTTTGGAAATTTCTGTTTGTATTTGGTGGATTTGTATTTAATCTACCTTGATTTTTGTAACAATTTGAATTTGTGTGACCTGGTATTTTGCAAAAATTACAAATTTTTTGTGTTTGTTGGTTGTTGGAATTATTATTATTATACCCATAAATTTCTCGTGGATACACTTTATTTGAATTTGAACCTGTTGGTTTTGAACTCGGCTTTGAAATTCTGAAATTTTTCAAAAATGCTATATTTTCTTCTTCAATTAAAAATTGTTCCGCTTCATCCAAGCTTTGCGGTTTCTGTGATCGTACCTATCAGTGAACCGAAAGGCTCGCTTAACCCTGCTAAAACTGTTTTTAGTGCAATTTTTTCATGTGATCTGTTTAAAACTGCCTTTTCTTGTGCTTCAAGTGTTTGATTTAAAGCTACGCTGATTCTTAATTTCGTTAAGAGATCTTCAATTCGTTGAAATACTCTAGGAGTCTCATTCGATTTTTGAAAAGATGATGTTAAATCCCTCAATAGTCCTTCCGTATCTCTACAATTTCCGTAGTGACCTATTAATAATTCACGAATGTTAACCCATGTTTGTAGTTGTCTACTAGAAATAAACCTTTTTGCTTTTCCCTTGAGTTTGCTTTTTATTATGAAAATCATAGCATTTTCTTGATTTTCATCTACATTTTCTGAAACAAACTTACATGCTTCAATGAAATAGTTTAGTGTTGCTTGATCATGTCTCGTAATTATTCTAATGAAAACCCTGCTTCCACTGCCATTTTTTTTGTTTGGTTGGGGATTAGGAATAATGAGGAAAATATGCCTCAATTAAACCTTGGTATAGAAACAATAACTTACAGAGCAATGACGAGGAGAAGGAACTTCATGCAGGCTCGCCTCACTTCTTCAGTTGATTGTCCTTGTTTTTTCTTTCTTTGCTTGGTCGTCAAGTGCCAGGAAAGGTGCCGCTGGGACTCGTATGCTTCAGCTGTGTTTTTCTTTTTTTTCTCTTCTTTCTTCTCTCTTCTTCCTTCTTTTTCCGCTTCAAGAACCAGGAAAGGGGCCGCTGGTACTCAAAGTTTGGTTTTTCTTTCTGCTTTTCTCCGCTTCGATGAACCAGGAAAGGTGCCGCTGGGACTCAAACGTGTGAGCTTCTTCACTTGGCTTCGTTGAACCACAGTTTTCTTGGACCCGTTTCGGAAATGTCACTTTTTCGCGATTTTCCAATTTTTTTAATCCTTTTCCGACTGCGCCACTTTTACGTCGGGAAAGCAAAGGTTGGGTTTTTAAAAATTATTTTTTTTGTATCAACACTCAAATTGAAACTCTTCTATCTTGGTTTGTAATTTTTAGTGTTAATTTTGAATGTGTTTCTCGAATCAGCGTCTGGATTAGACTGTTTGTGAAAATCATCCCAAGACAGTTCGCAATAACAATATCTTATCGCTTTCCTAGAATACATTCAAGGTCTGCGAAGACAGCGTTTCCTTATAACCTTGCAACATTGTTGCAATGGCGTAGTTTAATAAGATGCAATCATTTTTGTAAGTCCACAAGGGCTACGAGGATGTAACATATATCCGCAAGTAATTCGTTTCTAAGATACAGAGTGTGTAAGTTTAATTCTCATATTTGTTTTTTGTGAATAAATTCCAAAATATTTGTGATATTCAAGTAAAGTTTGGTATCTGGGATGATTTTTCAATGACAAAATCAAATTTCATGTTAATTGTGAAAAAACGAATTTGTAATTGAACTTATTATAAATTTAAAAATCTTGTCATTCAAACTCACTTGCATCGATTATTTCAAATCTCAATAACTCGAAAACAGTTGCTCGCAGCAACCAATAATACATTTTTTCAAATTTGATTTTCGCATTGAAAAATATTCCCAGATACCAAACTTTACCCAAATATCAAAATAATTTTGAAATTATTCACAAAAAATAAAAATAAGAATTAAACTTTGACACTCTGTATCTCAGAAACGAATAACTTGCGGACATATGTTTATAGGAACATTTCTTCTTATTTTGACGTCAGCAACAAGCTCCTGAATTTTCTACACGTACTTAAGAAACACCCTGTATACGTTCCAAAATAGGTCCTTTTAACAAATCATGCATGAATTTGTCTTTCATTCATGAACTGTGCCTATCATGACATTGTCATCTTCCGAATTTTCGGTCATGATAATAGTTTTCCTCGTTGCCAATTATAATATATTCGAAATGAATGCAGATGTACCTTTTGAAGTAGTTTCATATCAATATGACAATAACGAATTCTATATTCAAAAACAATACACATCTGACCACTATGTATAATAACACAACACAAAGAATATAACTATATCATACATTAAATGATTGCTCTGAGATGGCCGAAATGTTTGCAACATTTGAATCATTATTTGAATGATACTTGATACAAGCCGGAGCTGCATATAAATGAATATCGTAACGAATCCCCTGAAGCCGGACCTGACCGCTGTTGGAAAAACTTGTAAACACGTATGACTCATCATCGCTCTTCAATCAAGTCTGGACGATTCGAATAATATTCGAGACCTGACTGATATTGATCGCGTTGCGTCTATGAGCATTCTGAAGTGTTCGACGACACCTTTCGCCGCTTCTCGAAAACCCTAGTCGTCCAAGTGTAAGTGGCTGTGAATATGAAAGGAGGGCCCCCGCCAAGATATGACAGTTAGTTGCAAATGGAGATAACCACAGTAGTGATACAAATTATTGAATCAGTTGTAAACGAATAAGATTGTTACATGTTTCAAATGAATAAGTGACACCAGTTAGACAATTTCTATTTCAGTGGTATCGAAGTGAGATTATTAAAATAATTAAGTGCTCGCGTATTGGAGAAATAAGTAAACTGATAGACTTTTTTTGCGCAAAATAGACAGTAACTCGGTGAAAAAAGTGTTCGCTAAGTGGACGATTGTGTGATTGACAGCTATTTGCACCGGTTCAACTTAAGGTTACCTTACGACTTAAGTGGAACTTACATTACGATTTTATTGTACCGCTATTTGAGGACAACATAAGCCTCAGTCAAGGAAAGCCTTAGATTTCACAGCCTTAGGTTCCACTTAACGGCTTAAACTTACTTTTCCTACACGAATTATTCACCTATTTTCTTGATGTTTGAAGTATTTCGAGCACTGGATTTTGCTGATGTGATTGTATTTTTGTGGGTATCTGATTGTATCAGGTTTGAAACAAAATGTCACGTTCAGTATTAGATGACGACGACCTAGTATTTGTATCAATTTCATCATGATGTGCCTAGGCAAGTGTACGAGAGGGAACATCATTTGCATGCTTGACGAACTGACATTTTCCCCCCGATTTAGGGTGACCAAACCCACAGCTCCCTATATACTTAACCTGATAGAGGCTGAAATTGAATATCCTCATGATGTGGAATTATAAAAATAATTTTCAGATTCAACACGGTACCTACAGCTTAATACGAAATGTCCATTGATATATTGTTAATTTTTATTACTTACAAACTTAAAAATATTCTGTTGCTTTGTACTGAAGGAATGGAATGGCGAGTCTTTTCAATTTTTCTCATTCATCCAAAATTCTTAACAACATATTTATGTCATAAACATTTTGGATGGATACCTAATATTCTGTTTACCTAAGGTAGTCAGGTCAGGTTAGGGTGGCTTATGAACTACGCATTTCAACCCATGTGCACTCAGCTCTTTTGGCGATATTGTGGCTAGTTTTCCCAGTAGAGACAAATTTTCCAAATCACATGCCATACTCACGCCAGCATTTCAAATTAGTCAGAACTGACAGCGCTTGCGCAATGTGCATATTATTCAAAACTTTTCGTTGTCGTCGTTGGTTACGTGATCATTTTTGCGTTATTGCCAAACATTTCTAATACTCAGCTAAGGTTCAGGCCAGGAGTCGACGACGGTGCAAACCATCTTCACCTTAAGGTGTAGCTTGAGGTGATCCTCCACTTAGCTGAGTTTGTTATCAAGAAGAACCGGTGCAAATAGCCGTTACAGGAGTCAGTTACGTTTTCGATATACGAAAAAGGTTTTTTAAAAAGATATTATTTTTACGATTTTTCTACGAAAGTACAGAGCAGACTGAATGATAATATGATAAGGTTATATTTATGATGTCGGGGATCCTGACTTGGCGTATCAGCATCCCTGGAGTAACGGATGTAACTCTATTCCTGTGCGAGCCTAGTCAGCGGACTGAGTTTCATAACCAGTGTGTTTGTTTCACGCAGAAAGTGTATCACTTTAGACAATAGACTGGTGGCCCGAGAAACAAGCATACGGAATTAAACGAACTTATAAACTTTTTGTGTAAAACAGACTGAGACCTCCTTCAACGACAAAACATGTTCTTAAAAAGTGCGCCTTGTCGACTTGAAAGTCGCGGAATTGAAACAGAAATTGAAGAAAAAGGAAGGAATTGGTACGAAGGCCGCACTCCAGACAGAACTTGAAGGTGGATCAATCCAGGAGGGCGAAGATCCTGAAACCTTTTTATTTCAAAGTTTCTGGAATATACTTAAATCAGAAAGAATAAAGTACAAAAAATATTGTTGCTGGGGGGTTGTGATAACAAATCTTGATACTGTTTTCGTAACTGTTTACGTGAACACCTTTTTGAGATTAACTTTTTCAAAATTATTGTAAATAAGGTTTCAAAAATCAAAATTATTGTATACTCATTGGAAATTCAGAAATATGATGCCTCCAATGATAGTTTTCTGCAATTTACCAACTTTTTTGATAAATGAAATTTTGTGACAAATGGAAGAAAAATGTTTCCAAAATTTTTGACGCTCACTGTATCATGACACATCCTAATTAAAATAATGAATTATAACACATATAAGATTTCAAGCGAGCTTAGTTTTTTTTATTGTGAATATGAAAAAATGTACACTCTTTAAATTGTGCTTTGAATGTACAAATATTCCGTAGGTAAATCTAAATAGGAATTGATTAGCTATTTGCACCGGTTCAACTTAAGATTACCTTACGACTTAAGTCAACCTTACACAACGTTTTTGTTAGCACCGCTATTTGAGGACAACTTAAGCATCAGTCAAGATAAGCCTCAGATTGTCCAGGCATAGGTTCCACTTAACTACTTAACCTCGCTTTTCCTACACGAAATATTTTCCTATTTTCTTGATGTTCAAAGTATTTCGAGCATCTTTTCTAGTTTTTGCTGATGTGATTGTATATTTCCTTCTATTTAGGGTGACCAAACCTACAGCTCTCTATATACTAAACCTGATTGAGGCTTATATTGAATATCCCTATGATGTGAAAGTACGAAAATAATTTTCAGATTCAACACTGTACCTACTTATTGATACAAAATGTCTATTGATATATTGTTAATTTATACTACTTACAAACTTAAAAATATTCAGTTGCTTTGTACCGGAGGAATGGAATGGCGAGTCTTTTCAATTTTTCTTATCCATCCATAATTGTTAACCACATCTTTATGTCGTAAACAATTTGGATGGATATTTTTCTATTTACCTAGGGTAAGTAAGGTCAGGTTAGGGTGGATAATAAACCACGCATTTTAACTAATGTGCACGCAGCTCTCTTGGCGATATTGTGGCTAGTTTTCCCGGTAGAAACAAATTTTCCAAATTACGCCATACTCCCGCCAGCCTTTCAAATTAGACAGAAGTGACAGCGCTTGCGCCATGTGCATATTTTTTAAAACTTTGCGTTATCGTTGGTTACGTGATCATTTTTGCGCTGTTGCCAAACATTTCCAATGCTCAGGTAAGGTTCAGGCCAGGAGTCAACGGTGCAAACCATCTTTACCTTAAGCCTTTACCTAAGCCATCCTAAGCTGATTCTCCACTTAGCTGAGTTTGTTATTATGGAGAACCGGAGCAAATAGCTGTAATAGCTTGACAGCGGCAAATCTGAAAAAGGAATTCGCACGCTTCTGTGGAAAAAGTACTCTCCGCGTTTGTGAGACGCGCGTATAGTACGATATACGTCACTTTCCTATGTGGTTGGCCGATGTTGGATTTTCGGTGAAAAGCGTCATCTTTGATTTATGCTTCATTGACGTCGGGTTTCTTTTCTTGGAATTCGTTCTCTTTGTACAGGGTGAGAATTTAGAGCCGGAAACATTCAAAATTTTTTACCAATTATTTTGGAAATGTGAGGGACCCTAGAATATTTTTTGGGCGAATTATTGGTCCGATACCTCGAGATATCTTTGAAATATTTATGATAAATTGCGTTGCTATAGAAATATCGCCATTTCATGAAATTATGTTTTTATTTTAAAATGTAGCCTTTTTTAGTCAAACAATAGCAACAAACTGCAACAAGCGAGATAATTAACATCAGTTGTGCCCAAAAAGGGGTTTATGATATAAAGAAAAGAAAATTAGTTTTTATTGAAAAAATCCAACAGTTCTATTGATCGTTACAGTCAGAAAGTTGCCATACCTTCAATTAGCATGATAAATTCAGAGGCGTGCAAAAGGGGATTCTGTGATGTTGACAAATTAAAATTCAAGTTTCATTATTTTTTTTTAATTTATCCCGAGGTGCATGCATGTGATTGATTTCTTCATAATGAATTCATCGGCGTACGAAAAAGGATCCATATGTTTACGTACGTGAGAAAATGTTAGTAAAAACATGAAAAGAAACCCCAAATATTTATAAAAGAAGAATATCAATCCTATTTAGTAAGGCGTTGGCCATCCTCTAGCCTGAATAACTGCCTGGCAACGACTTGACATGCTCAAAATCAATTCGTTGATTAGTTCTATTGGAACTACCCCCAGAGGTCCAGAATCCCTTCGAGATCATCAAGAGGATCTGGCTGACGTTCCCTTCGTGAAAACTTCAACTGCATCCAACTCCAGACGTGCTCAATAGAATTCAAGTCTGGAGATCTGGGAGACAATTCACTACGATCAACATTTTGGTCTTGCAGATACCTGTTTACTTATACTGCCCGGTGAGGCCGAGCATTATCGTCCACAAGAACAAAATCTTCGCCATAATTTCAAGAATGCGTAAGAACTTTCTGAATCAGACATTCATTCTGGTAGATTCGAAACACCACCAAGAGTATTGTCTTTCCGTTGTGTTGAATACCTCCCCAAACTGTCAATTCACCTCCCTCAAATGCAATTTGGGGACCCATGTTTTCTTCTGAGAAACGTTTTCCCAGTCTCCGCCAAGTTAACGATCGGCCGTCGGAATTATACAGGTTGAAACGACATTCTCCACCGAAGATGCCAATGCATGTGTTCTTCGGACCATCTTCTTCTGGTCGCCCGGTGAATATTTGTTGAGTGGGCATTTTGCCCGACGAGGAGCATTTGATCTCTGATCATGTGGCGCCTTGTGATAGTGTTTTCTGAAACATTTAACTGCAGGTGCCCTCGGATTCTTTTGGCGGTCTAAACTCTATTTCTGATTGCAGTGCGTACTATTGCTCTGTCCTGACTGGGACTTGTTGTTTTTCGGTTTCCTCCGCCGTGTCGGTAAGCAGCAGTACCGTTGTTAGCTTCTCTTTGCAATGCTATTCCTACAGATGATTTCTTGACATCAACTAAGTTGGCAATCTCTCTTATTGTATAATTTCTTTGCCGCAATCTTAAAATTTTCACCAAATCTGCACTAAGTTGTGGCATGTAGACGATAACAATAATTGATATTTGTTTTGACTCAAAATGCAATATAATTTCAAAACCTTATTTCCTTAGTGACATTTTTATTTACATCAACATGAAGAAATAAAATTTTGACATTTAGATTGCATTATTTTTGAGTCGAAAGAAATGTCGTGACTTTCCAATGCAGAATTGTTAAATATAGTTAAGTTAACAATGGTACCTACTACTGCTTATTGATACTACCAGTAGGCCCGTACATGGTCAGGGATTAAAGGCTCGTCAAAAATACCCACGATTAAGAACAAAGAACAACACTTAATGAAATTATTGAAAAATTTTCATGTAAATCAAACTTTTTGGAACCCCTTCTATAATGGATCCTCTTTCATACGCCAATGAATTACATGGATGCTCATCTTAAATAGGTGATAAATTAAAACAAATAAGAAATTGGAATTTTAGTTTGTCTACATTACAGAATCCCCGTTTGCACGCCTCTGAATTTGTCAGCACCATGTACTCACTAGGTTGGCTGAATCGGGTGATGTTCGGAAAGTAGTTGAGAGTGTTACATTGGAGGATTCAACAAATGCAGAAGAAAAATTTTCCGAGGGCACATCTGGAACAAGGAGGGTGAAACATATGGAAATACAACACTGGATAGCTACTAGTCCATCTGATCATTTTTCTAATTATGATTTTAGGTCTAACAATGAACGCCCCGGAGTAAATGATAATATGGGCAAAGATAACAATTTGTACAGAAATAGGCAATATATGAATCGTTTTATGGCATGGACCTATAGAGTATTGTACTGGACCAAGCTGTTTACATCCTGGTTTGAAGTCATGTATAGCCACAATCTGTAGTCGTGATATTGAGTTGGGCGTTGTCACATCGCGTAGGTAATAAGTCTTTATCATAGACAAAATTGTGTCACTATACGTATTACATTCGATTACAATCCAAGAATGGAGAATGGTGATGGTGACATTATCACGCAACTCAAACCTATATTACTTACAAGTTTGAAAATCCAAACTATCGAAAAAAATCATTACTTGCGTCTTCAAATGGTTGTGAAGAAATTATTTTATCTGGACGTTTGTCAACGCTGTCGATTATCAATGTTTATGTTTTCCACAAAGTAAACTTCTGACAGTTTTGTCATGTTCTGTCATTGATTTTTTGTGGGATTATTGCTGAAATAGTGGTATTTGAACTCATTCGTGATATATAGCTACAGTACAATAGTAAGAGAATCATAATGGTGCAATCTTTTGTTCGAACCCGAATATCAGATTCCATTCGTAAGTACCATAGGCGTTACAGTGGGTATCAATCTGTTTTCGCCGAATAAAATCAAATTAATATGTGAATTCAAACCTTTACATGTGGAGATAATGAAATAGATACCTCACGAAACATTTAACTTTATTAGCTTTTTGGATGATGCATTAAAAAAAAAAGGTTGCCAAAAAGTCCAAGAAATGTCTATTATTTCAAAGACGCAGGCAGCATTCGAGATTAACCCAAGTGAAAGAATATTTTTGAAGAAAAGGGTTCTTCCTTTATTATATGATGAATGGTATAACCCAAGAAATTCAGCTGCTTCAACTTCAGGGTAATTATTATCAGCCGTCAGAATTGTTTTTTTTTGGCTTTGGTCTTAACCTTTCTACTTCAAGTCATATATCACTTTGTCCTCTGTTGCTAGTAAGTTTTGAATACTGGTGGGAAATTGAGGTTCAATCGTAGGAGTTTGTTGATGAAATTATTAATTTAGGTGATTCAAATCAGCAGTTTCATTATCATATTGACATAGAGATGAATCAAGGATCCCAATTTTATGTAGATGGGCTGGAAAGCAACCATGATTGGATTTTAGTCTTGTTATAATTGCAGAATATTTTTCAGGGACATCAAATAGGAATATGTGGGGTACTTTTTTGGGAAGTTCCTTGTGCATGAGGAAGTAAGGGTTGGTGGACTTTCCTACTATTTCTGACCACTTTTCCATCCATTCTTTGTCTACATTTTGTCTATATATGCTCAAGAGATCATTGTTACAAGGAATTTTGTCCAAGCCAGCACAAATTCGTGCTTCTTTGGCTGCCTGGTCTACTATTTCATTTCCAAGAATACCACTGTATCCCTTGGCCCAGATAAATACAACTTTGCTGTTAATGAGCGAGAGTTTATATAGTAAATACCCTATCCTACAAACATTGAGGTTTCTGTACATATTCTGTGAGAAATGTTTAATGCTCTCTAATACTGATTTTGAGTCAGAGACAATAACTGATTCAGTAATGTCATTGTCCAAGCACCAAGAAAGGGCTTTCTCAGTGGCGTACGCTTCAGCGCTGAAGATATTGCACACCGCAGGCATTCGACTTTTAAAAATTGTCTGTCTGTCTGGAATACAAAAGGCAGCACCCACTCCTTGTGAATCCCTACTTCCGTCCGTATACATAACTAAGTTAATATCCAAACTGTCTATCAACGAATATATCAATTTTTGATTATAGGAGGGTATATCATTGTATTGAGGGAATATAACTGTAGAATTGCATAAAATTGTATTATAGTCAATGAGAAATACTGGTAAAGTTTCTAAAGGCTTTATGTAGTCCCTGAACTCGTGTGTGAAAAGAAAGGCAGCTGACAATAATGGTGATTTTTTTTTCTCCAATAATCCTCTGTATTTAGCAAATTTTCCCGATAAATTAATGACGAGTTATATGTTCTCAGTTTAGTAATGTGTTTGTTAGCAAGATATTGGCGTCTGAGACATAATGGAGCTTCATTTGCTTCCGCCAGAATTACATTACAGCGGGTTGATTTCATGGCTCCTAAACATAGTCGTATGGCCTTGTACTGAATTCTATCTACCTTTTTAAGGTTTGTATTTGACGATGATCCGTAGAAAATGCAACCATAATCAATTATGGACCTGACAAAGGATCTATAGAATAAAAGTGCAACTGAAGGTGTAGCACCCCAAGACTTCTTTGTGACGCAGCGCAGTATGTTGAGACCTTTCTCACATCAATTTTTTAAAAATTCTATATGCTGAGTCCAAAGTAATTTTGGGTCTAGTACTACTCCCAAATACTTATAATGTGCGACTATGGGAATCGACATACCTGCTAAATTAATGTGTGTATTCAGCATGAACCGATGTCTAGTGAAACACATAAATGCAGATTTTTCCGATGACATTACAAATCCCATCTCAAGCTACCATATTTTCAGTGTTTGTAGCACTTCTTCAAAATCATTCAGGCATTGATTATAATTTCCATGGCTTACATGAATACAAATGTCGTTAGCGTATTGAACAATTTTCACATTATCATTGAATTTATTATGTAATCCGGACGTGTAGACGTTGAAGAGGATGGGGCTAAGAACTGAGCCCTGTGGCAGTCCGTTGTAAACTGATCTTGGACCATGTAACTCGTTATAGTGATTTCTGATATATATTTTACGTCCATTATGTATTTCCATGATATTGTAAGCAATCTTTCTATCAACACCTGCCGTTAACAGTTTCTCGAAGAGAATACATAAATCTACTGAGTCATACGCCCCTTTCAAATCAACAAAGAGACATAGAAGATATTCGTTTTTAGATAGAGATAGATGTATGTCAGTAACAAGTACCGAAAGTGCATCACAAGTGCCTCGACCTCCCCTATAACCAAACTGGGTATAAGGGAGCAATTGATTAGATTCCAAATGATGTTCAAGTCTGAGTTTGATCATTCTCCCGAATGTCTTGAGTACGCAAGACATCAGAGAAATTGGTCGATAAGAAGTAGGTAATGTTGCATTTTTTCCAGTTTTATATATTAGGGTAATGACAACTTCTTTCAGTTCCTCAATCATTTCCCCATTTACCCACCAACCATTGAAAATATCTAAAAGAAGCAATTTGGCATTCTCCGCTAAGTTATATAGCATTTTATAAGAGAAGCTATCTAAGCCGGGCGAAGTGTTTCTTGAATTCTTGATTGCCATATTCAGTTCCGATATTTTAAATGGTTTTTCAAGTAATTGTATTCCCCTTGGTAGTATTCATTGTTATGCATGGAGGGTTTTCGGGGAACACTAGGAGGAGCGTAGTTAATCAATATTTCCGTTAAGAGTTCATTAGAAATAGGTGTTTTCCGACCGACTTTTTTTTTACTGATAGATTTAATAGTATTCCAGATTTCAGATATAGACGAGTTTTTATTTAATTTATTTATATATGCCTTCCAACTATCACGCTGTTTTTGTTTGAGTTAACGTTTTGTGGACGCTTCAACGTTCTTGTAATATAGAAAGTTTGTCAAATTAGAAGTGGCTCGGTAAACTTTAAGTGCATCTCTGCGCTTTTTTACATTATTCGTGCATTCAAGGTCCCACCAACATGGCCTACTATAACAGGTGGTAAAAGGCTTATTTATAGTCATAGTATTACTGGCAGTAGTATTTAACGTTTCAATTAGTGCATGAAATTTGTTCACAGATGTCATGGAAGACATGTCAATATTTTGTATTGCAGTATTTGTACTAACTTGAAAAAAATTCCAATCTACACGAGAATCGTTCCATTTGCTCGATGGATAGATTTTTTTCATTTTGTTTTCAAATTCCGAATTCAAAAGGATGGGAAAGTGATCTGAACCGTGTGAGTCTGATAGAATTCTCCAATGCAATTTATCAATTATATAAGATGAAGTAAGAGATAAATCCAATGCTGATGGATTTTGGCCAGGCAGAGTAATACGTGTAGGGTTGCCATCATTCATAACAATCAAGTCATGGTTATCTATTGACTCAATGGGTCTTTTGCCTTGAGTGGAGTTATCTGAGCTTCCCCACACTGCATGCTGACAATTAAAATCGCCACAAAAAACTGTCTTGTATGTAAATTGTTGAAAAATACCATCCCAATCCGTTGTTTTTGCAGTCACAGTCGGGGGTTTACAAATTGAAACTAAATTTAATCCGCCATCGTTAATACTGATAGCACAAATCTCTATGCCAGGATTGGGGTTGTTATTTATTATAATTTCCTTGAAGTTGATACCTTCTTTTACCAAAATGGCTACTCCACCATAGCCATCCATTCTACATTTTTTGACAATATTAAACCCTTTTAATCTGACATCAGTATTTTCTTTGAGCAAAATTTCTGAAAGGCAGATAACATTTATTTCAAAATCTCTCACTAAGTTTAACAGTTCTGCTTTTCTGGATGTTAAAGACTTAATATTCCACTGTAAAATGTTAATCTTATTACTATACGTATTTTTTTTGTTAGTATTCTGAGCCATCGCTATCACTTAATGTGTAAGTTTCCACCTCACTGTGGGAATGCGTATCATCCAGAATTTGGCATATGCTATTTTTTTAATTTATTTCGTCGTATGTGCGTTCATTTGCCATTACGCTATGTACGAATTGAACGACTTGTGTCAATATTTTTTCTTTGTATTCTATAAAATCGTTTCTGTACGGGTTTGGAAGAATAGTTAGAAATATGAGCAGTGGACTGTGAATTTAATTTTTATTTCGACAGTGACAAGACCGTTTCCACTCACCTCAACTGATAACGTCCATTAGAGCACAATCTTGGCGATGTTCTTCTGGACGGCCGTCCGCTGTACCATTGACCATTGATTGCTGCACCAGACACACACATACACACGTAGAAAGGTTTGTGTTATTGTTGCAAATTAACTTATTGCTTTCTTTAATCGGTTAAATCACGAGAGAGAGTCTTTTGTACCGTTCACCCTAGCGAGTGCTGTCTAAAAGGACCCGAGAGAGAGCACACCTTGCTCTGACCTCTGTCTTCGTGATAAAAGGGTGGGACAATAATAGCCCTGTCACTGTCTCACGACGAAAGGGAAAATAAACAAATTTTAACATTCATTTACACGAGTCCTGAACATACCGCTCACCTAAAATTGCAAATTTTATTAAACAAAATTATATTATTCAAATACGAGAGTCCTGAAAATATCGCTCACATAATTCCAGAATTTATAAAAACAAAAAAAATTGTATTCAAATACGTGAGTTACGAAAATATCGCTCACCTAGTTTGCAAGTTTTATAAAACAAAATTTAAATATATATTATATAAGTACTATATTGAATAAAAAAAATTTTAAAAAAATATTATACTGAAAATTTTCAATATTTTGGCAAAGGACACACTTTGCTGACCGGCCGTGTATATACTCCTTTACAAGTTTTTAATGAAACCACCCTGGTTACGCCATCTGGACCAGGGTGAACCGCCTCGATTCTACCGAGATGCCACTTCAAAGGTGGTAAGGAATCATCTTTCAAAATGACAAGAGAGAAAGGTTCTATAGGAGTTGTTAATTGAGTCCACTTACTCCTTTGGAGCAGTGTATGTAAATATTCCGACTTCCATCGGACCCAGAACGACTGATGTAAGCGTTGCAATAATTTGAACCTAGTCAGCCTATTCATTGGTATATCTGATGAGTCGGAGTCAGGCAGAGCATTGAGCGGCTCAAGAACCAAAAAATGAGCAGGGGTAAGAGCCTGCAAGTCCTGTGGATCTGAGCTCAATTCACATAGAGGGCGAGAGTTCAAAACAGCCTCGATTTGCACAAGCACTGTATTCAGCTCCTCGAATGTGAGAATTTGATCCCCAATTACCCTTTTCAAGTGGGATTTGATAGATTTAATTCCGGATTCCCACAATCCTCCGAAATTTGGTGCTTTGGGCAGTTTATGTGAAAGTGAGTTTGCTCCTCACGAGCTACAGATTCCATTATAGATGAAATGTACCGTGAAGCGCCTATGAAATTAATACCCGAATCACAATATATGTCTGAGCACCTACCCCTACGAGCAATGAAGCGACGTAGAGCCGCGAGAAAGGCTTCAGTTGATAGGTCAGAAACCAATTCAATATGTATTGCCTTCGTGGCCATACACACAAAAATACATACATATGATTTGTAAGCTTTAGAGCCCCGAACCCTTCTTACCAGTGTAGCAAATGGGCACGCCATGTCTATACCTACATGCGAAAAGGGCTTAACCTCGGATACACGAGCTGGGGGTAAATTTCCCATTATCAGTTGATAAGAAATTGGGTTCGCACGAAAACATTTCATACAGTTGGAGATAACCTTCCTTATTGTTCGCTTTGGAGAGAAAATCCAATAGCGTTGAAAAAGCAAATTCTGTAAGGATCGAAGCCCTGGATGAAGGAAGTGATTGTGTGTATACTCAATTACGAGTTGAGTAAATCGGTGTTTACTAGGGAGTAAGGCAGGACGTTTCGACTCAAAGGGAAGGGATGAGTGAACAAGTCGTCCGCCCACCCTAAGAATACCCATGGAATCAAAAAATGGAGTGAGTTTTCTAAAAGGCTTGGGTAGAGGCTTCTTAGCTTTCATTAGACCAATTTCATTTGAAAAGGCCTGGAGTTGAGTAATTTTGATGAGAGTATTTAAAGAAGATTCCATTTCTTGGGGAGTTATAGTACCCAGAGAAAGTTTTTCTTGTCGTTTGACATTGTGCAAAAATCTGAGAATGTATGCCACAATTCTCTGAATTTTCTTCATGGAGCTGAACCTATCAAGAAGGGTCAAAGCAAAGTAATCCTCTAGGCTTGTTAATAATACAGTTTTACGCCTTTCAATTTCTGTTACAGAAATCTCCTGAACATCTAGTGACCAATCACTAGTTTTGGACATTAAGAATGTTGGCCCCGCCCACCATAATTGACTATGGGATAAGTCAGATGGTAATAGACCCCTAGAAGCAGGATCTGCGGGATTGAGTTCAGATTTAACGTGAAACCAATGAGAAGGGGCAATGTTTTCTTGGATTTGGGTAACGCGATTACAGACAAATGTCGTCTATTTGTGGGGAGATGATTTTATCCATGCCAATGTAACCGAAGAGTCACTCCAAGCAAATACCTGAGAGATAGGCATCTTATCAGCAAGAGATTCAAGTACGAACTTCAAAAAATTAGAGAGTAAGTGAGCACCACAGAGTTCGAGTTTTGGTATAGATATTTTATTTAAAGGTGCCACTTTAGACTTGGAACAAACAAGACTAACAAATACGTCCTGGTTACAATTGGTGGCCCTGAGATAAATGACTCCAGCATAACCTCGTTCTGAGGCATCGCAGAAGCCATGTAGCTCACAAGTAACATATTTGTCGGGAACTAGATTGCGTGGAATTTATAGATCTGTTAGATACTGCATCTCAGAATTCAGTTGATTCCAAATATCTATAATTGAGGATGGAGGAATTTCGTCCCAACCGATCCCAAGGGACCAAAGATTCTGAACGAGTAATTTCAGTAAGAATGTGAGAGGAGTTAAAAATCCTAGAGGATCATAAACTCTTGCAAGTTGAGATAGTAGTTTACGCTTCGTACAAGATGCGTCAAGCGGAGCCACCTTATAGGTGAAAATATCCTGAATAGGATTCCATTGCAGTCCTAATATTTTAATAATATTACTCAGAATCAAAGTCAACTGGGTTGGGGTTACACTGAAGACTTGAGACTGGTAAATCAGAAAAAACCTCTGGATAATTGCAAGCCCATTTTCTGAGCTCGAACCCAGCAGTACCGAGTAGAGATATAAGCTCCTGTTTTGCCAACAGAGCTTCATCCAGGGAATTACAACTGTGAACAACATCATCTACAAATATATCGGTATCGAGAATTTTCGAAGCCAAGGGGTATTGAAATTTATAATCAATTGACAGTTGCTTTAGAACTCTCAGTGAAAGAAAAGGAGAAGAGGTCACGCCGAAACTAACTGTTGAAAGACGATAGTCTTCTATAGGAGAATCTGTAGAAAATCGCCAAAGAATTCTTTGAAAGTCTTGGTGCTCGGGAGCGACGAGTATTTGAAGGAACATGTGGCGAATATCTGAGGTGAACGCTATACGATGCGAGCGGAACCTGAGTAAAATCTCTACAATATTCTTTTGTAGTTTAGGACCAGAAAATAGAGTGTCGATGAGAGAAATATTATTTAAACATCTACAAGAAGCGTCAAACACAACACGCAACTTTGTGGTTTTACTTTCCGGGCGAATAACGCTTAAGTGTGGGATGTAATACGAGGGTCGGTCCAACTGATGTTTAGGAACGAGCTCCATATAATTAGATTTGAGATAATCTTTCATAAATTGTCTATACATAGAGTAGAGTTCTGAATTTTTTGAAAGCCTTCGCTCGAGCGAAAAATATCTTTTGAGTGCAATGTCTCGGGAATTTTCATAATGAGGGTTTGGAAATTTGAAGGGAAGAAACACTTTGAATCTGCCAGTTTCCGTTCGCGAATGCGTTTCGGAAAAATGCTTTTCCACAAGCATATCTTCGGGGGAAGAAGTTATACCCGTTGGTACCTTTTCGAGTTCCCAAAACTACTTTACCAAATGCTCGAGAGAGAATTCCGCACTCGCGAAATATGCATTAGTTGTAGGGAGAGGAGAAGGAGAACTCGTAACGTTTCCGAGAATGACCCAACCAAATTCCATTTCACGGGCGACCGGATCATCGATTGTGGTAGATATTGTATTCCCCTTGAGAATAAAGCCAAAAATATCAGCCCCCAGGATCATATCCACGGGTTGCGAAATATTAAAAAGAGGATCAGCCAATCCCAAATTCTTGGAACTCTCAAACTTATCACTTGAAATATTGACAAGTGGCATATTTGCACATATCTTGGGCAAAACGACGAAATCGAGAGTGAATGTTGGTTTAGATTTATTGACTGGCTTTATAATACATGAAACTCCCTGAGAAGACTGAGAATTGATGTGTCCTATTCCGTATGTGGAAATATTCGAAGTGGAAGGCTTTAGTCCTAACCTGCTGATAAATTTATTAGTCATGAAGTTAGACTGACTTGCACTATCGAGAATGGCTCTGGCAATATGGAGACTTGGCTAAAAATCGTTGACAGTTATATATCATATGGTCAGCTTGGCACAACTGACAAGACAGCTTATTTGATTAACTCAAAAGAACCGAGCTTGTCCGAGGCCTAGAGATATAACTAGAAGGAGAAGAATTATTTTTGACCTGGACAGTCTTTTTTGTTTGATATGAGTTACTATAAGCCACTGTGTCAAGAGCTTTACACTGAGTTTCGATAAATTCGACCAAGGTTGAATAACAATCTTTAATGTCCAAAGTGGATCCATGCTGGATTTCGAACTGAGTTGCTGTTACGTGATCCAACCGATCAATCAACATATTGAATAATATGAAATCCCATGCATTCACATCGAAACCAAGATTTTCTAAGAATGAAAGATTCTGAGTAAATGTGTCCAGCAGATTCCGTAATGCACGCGGATCATCTGAAAAACTCATTTTCTTTGTTTGCTCCACCGAGTGCCAATAAGAACTATCAATAAGTTTTTCATTATTGTAACGTTTGACTAAGTTATTGTAAGCAACCAAATAATTATTTCCAGTTAAAGGGGTTTTCTTCACAAGAGCTAAAGGAGCATTCTCCAAAGAAGAGATTAAGTAATTGAATTTATCAATATCGGATAATGTATCATTATCGTGTATCAAGGATTCATACGAGTCTTTGAAAGTTTGCCAAGCTTTCAAATCTCCCCCAAACTTGAGTAATTCCATCTTGGGTAATTTGACATTGGGCTGGCGTGAACTAACTGCCATAGTGCTATTGACGGGAAGAGACGTTATGTCAGTGAAAATTGTGTTCTGAGGTTCTAAGTTTGGACTGTCTTGGGCAGCAACCAAACCCACAATTAGTGTGGTATTTTTCAAAAGATTCTTGAATTGATTCTACGTGCCGAAATCTGCATTTGAAATTATTATGGACCGATTTATCTGTGAGAGCCTTGTCAGCAATCTTCCTTAATTCAGATAACTATAATTTCCGTGCCACGATGAGCAATATTCAAATTAAACTTTTTTGAAGACTCACTCATTATGGATGAATAATTTATGATAAATATGTAATTACAGAAATTTGATCAGCAATATCGACGGAGAGCGAAAGATATAATTGAAATAAACAAAATACTTCGTATTGAAAAGTTCGATTACTGAGAATACGTACTTACAGAAAGTAAACAAAGGGATATGAGGTGCGCGATGCGATATCTTCGCGTCAGAGTGTCCGGTAGACAAATATGATAATAGGTGGGCGTTTCTACGTACAGGTGTCTGATATGTGAGCGATGTGTTCGGACGTTGGGAGAACCAAAATGTCGGAAAACAATTTGCACAAATTAATTTTCAATTAATTTGAAAATTATTATTGCGAGAGGTATAACTGCCAGTACGTACAGCGTTATTGTCACAAAATGATCCGGCTCGAAGGACCACATTTATGGGCGAGAAATATGAGCAGTGGACTGTGAATTTAATTTTTATTTCGACAGTGACAAGACCATTCCCACTCACCTCAACTGATAACGTCCATTAGAGCACAATCTTGGCGATGTTCTTCTGGACGGCCGTCCGCTGTATCATTGACCATTGATTGCTGCACCAGACACACACATACATACACGTAGAAAAGTTTGTGTTACTGTTGCAAATTAACTTATTGCTTTCTTTAATCGGTGAAATCACGAGAGAGAGTCTTTTGTACCGTTAACCCTAGCGAGTGCTGTCTAGAAGGGCCCGAGAGAGAGCACACCTTGCTCTGTCCTCTGTCTTCGTGATAAAGGGTGGGACAATAATAGCCCTGTCACTGTTTCACGACGAAAAGGAAAATAAACAAAATTTAACATTCATTTACACGAGTCCTGAACAATAGTAGTGGGACGTTTTGGTGTTTTGAGTTTATTTGTATGAGATGGGGTAATTAAGGGAGATGTAGCTTTCCGTTTCGTTGATTGAGAGGCACTTGGTTTTTGTGTAATTTGTATTTTTGGTGTAGGTTTTCTCAATGAAACATTGGTTTTAGGAACCGGTAATGGGGGGTAGTTACTCGGATCATTCAGATGAGAAAATCTATTATATGTAGTTATCTTGGCATATGATGGGTTGTTAACAATAAATGAGGCTTCTTTGAAAGTAGTATTTTCCTTTGCCATTACTTGTTTGATGTCAGTTTGTTTTTTGAAAACTGGGCAGTTCTTTGACAACGACCCGTGCTCAACACTATTGCAATGAACGCATAGCGTTCCCTTGTTGGTACAGGGGTTGTCACTGCAACTGTCAGAGGCACATACGTTGCATCTGGCTTTGCCTTTACAAAGCCTACTTGTGTGTCCATAACGTAAATATTTGAAACATTGTACCACTGGGTGAAAATAAGTATCTACTGGAAAATTAACCGAGTTAATCCTGACTTCCTCCGGAATTTTATTTCCTGAAAAGGTCAAAATCACCATTTGCCTATCAACAAATGATATCTCGCCATCAGAATTTACTTTGCGTTTCATACGCTTAACCTCAGTAACTTTTATCTTTGATTCAATCGCATTCAAAATATATTCTTCGGAGATCATTGTATCTACCATCCTAATAATGACTTTTTTATGAGTGTAGTATTTTGGTATAAACGTTATTATGTTATTTTTCGTTAAGCTTCCATGTTCCACCAAACTGTTGGCTGTTTCGAATGAATTACAAATTATCTTAACTCTATTGAGACCCACCGACTTTATATCTACTATATCATTTTGTAATTTTTCATCCTCTAACAAATAATGGCCAATTCTTATCGGGAACAGTCGCTCAAGGTTTTTCTCCTTATGCTCTGCCATGACAAAAAATGGACCATTATCAGTAGATTGATATCTATTATCATTGTTTATATAGAAGATGGTTAGTCAACCTTATGGGATTATAATTGGATCAAAATGGATGCGACATGTAGATGGCGATAGTGTGCTCACATCCAAGTCATGTCTTAACTTCAGTGATTTGGCCTCCAAGTCATGTCGTAACTTGATTGAAACAATTGGACAGCATTAAAATCAGGGTTTTTTGAAGGAATCTGCATTAAAATGACGTCAAATCTTCATGTTTGTAACTAATCACGCTAGATGACACTCGCGTTTGCGTCCAACACCAATTACACAGGCATTGACTAACTATCTTACTTCTATATAAACAATGCTATTATTGATATCGTATGTAGGAGTATGAATCGCATCCGAGGATAAATTATTATCACTTATATCAGGACATATTTTTAGCGGTCCTGACCCGCCTGAATCATCTACAATGTCCATAAGTAGTTAGGAAACAATCCTACCACCAATGAATTTATCAAAAATTAAATTTTACTTATCTTATTGAAAAACTGATCACTTTTTTTGTCACGCTCGCTGAGACTACCGATCGCCACAGGTGTTCGAACAGAACTGTGTCAGAATTGTTATTTTCTATGAGTTATTTCAAATAATAACAGAGATTTGTATAAAAAAAAACAATATATTACATATTTTCAGATTGAAGGATTTCAGCAAGAAAATATCGTCAACTGATTCCACTGTACAGATTCTGAAGAAATTGTTGATACTCAAGTCCCTCACTGAAGAGGTGAGGACAAATTGAGAATAGTAAAAACTGTTAAATCAAATTTCGCAACTCAGTTTTCATCCACTTCAGGTTTTTTGGCTTTGAAATACTGACGATCTTACTGATAATATTATTAAGATCAATTTCATATTATCTGGTTTGAAAAACAGGACAAAATCCCGTGATTTTTCGATAGAAAAAGTAAGTAGTATTAGTTGGTAGCAGTATCAAATCTATCTAATCTATCTAACATCTTTAAAGCAATTCTTGTATATTGATATATTTATTTTGGGTATCTCGGAAACAGCTTTAAAGATTTGGATTAAAATTTTCTTTCAGATGAGGTTTTAGTTTTTAAATTCCTCCATGCAGGCGATTTTCCTGAAGAAACTCGATTCCATTGATAATAATAATAATGATGTGAATTTTTAAATTCTATTTACACCTATTTCCAATTATCATAATTTGAAATTTGGACACATATCAAGGACCGACGATAATACAAGATTTTCCTACTATTAATGTAATAAAAATAATGATAATAATTGGAATTTCAAATTCAACTTTCACCCTTAATCCTCCGAATAATCAAAAATTTCCAGAAACAACGACAATACAAGAATTTTATGATAATAACGCACCTAATAATAATAATAATAATAACGATGAGAATTATCGATTTTGATTTCAATCGTCCGTATGATCTGAAATCATAATAATCATAATAATGATAATAATGATAATGACGTGAATTTTTTATTCAATATCCACCCACATCCAATCCTCTGAATAATCCTAAATTTAGCACACACATCAAGAACTGACGACAATACAAGAATTCCATAATATCAATGTGATAATAATAATAATGATGAGAAATTTCATATGCTGCTTTACATCAGTACAAGTACTTTGTCACTGCAAGGGCTCTAAATGATTTCGAAGGGCACATACAATATGTCTGAAATGGTCGCAGTGTAAAGGCTTTTAGCGCGGAAGCCAAAAATGAATCTAAGCTAATCTAATCTAGTAAAGATATCTTCAAGCAAAGTTTAAAGGAACACAACTTGGTGCCATGCAGGGCAGAAACAACGCCTTCATTGACTGCAGAACATTGCAGATCACGGCTTGATTTTGCTCGTGCACGCCCTCATTGGCAAGAAGCTGAATGATGTCTAGTGCTCTTCACTGATAAGTCAATATTCTGTTCCATGACCAATAACATACGAATGCGGGTCTACAGACGTTTAGGAGAACGCTACAATCAATGTAACACTCTGTAAATCATTGCTTTTGGCGGAGGATCTGTAATGATTTGGAGTTGTATGAATTTGGAGGCACCTATGAAACTGGTAGTCATTTATGAAGTGAATTTGACATCAGTATGTATCCGAAATTCCTGAACCCCATATTGTCTGTTCTTTTGCTCCTTTCATTGGTGAAGAATTCATTTGATTGCACGACCATACGAGACCTCACGGCCCGCCAGTATTTCCGGGCGATCTTGCCCGCAAGAAGTCCTGATACGAACCCCATCGAACATATATATGTTATTCTTGGGAGAGCCCAAATTTACTCTGAATGAGCTGAGGGGCAGTTTAGTGAATTTGGGAGACATAATTGAATGAGGACTCTGATATTGAGTATAACAGGCGGTTATCATTGCTCGAGGAGGGAACTCAAGAAATTAGCAAATCATTTCAGAATAGAAAACAAATTCTTCATTTTTATTTTATTGTTGTTTTTGTAAAACTCTGTACGTACTTGATTATTGATATCTTCTAGAAAAAAAATGTTAGTTTGATTATCTGAATTGTGAATTTTGTTTGCATATTGTCGTAAATATATTAAAATTTCGTATTTTTACATTTGATTACTATGCGCTGAAAATTTCTTTGGAATATTTATTCTTCACTATATTCATTTATTTCAATATGTATAAAACATGTATTTATTGAATATATAAATTACCATTTTTCAGTAGATGCATTTTTATTCTTTTTTTTTTCAGTTGACTGTCTCCAGCTTTCCATTAATTGAAAACGAAAGTCTCAAAAGTCTTATTTTTTTTGAAAAATTTGTGAACCTAATTTTATAAGGATCGATGCTATGCGAGTCAATGAAGTTTTTTTAACACTTTCCTTGATATTTTCATCATTATTTCAAATTCAGAATTTTTTTCTTGTCATTGAACCCTATTTTCAGCAAATGCGTGCGCTCCTGTCTATTGTGGGAAGGTCACAGTATATCGCTACCTTCTCTCTTCCCCGCAGCCCGCGTGCCTAAAAACAGAGCGACTTCAAATCATTCTGTGCCGTAAGTATGGCAATGCTGAGTCCATCTGTATTTATACGATATTATACGTCCATGTTTTATGGCTCGTCAATCGGTAAGAGATCTATCAATTTTCTCAGGAGATCCTAAAGATTGGTTGCACTTTATATCTCAGTTCAGAGATACGACAAAGGTATGCGCTTTTTCTTATTCCGAAAATAAAAATATACTTCAGAAATGTCTGCGTGGAAAAGCAAGAGATTCGGTGCAAGCGCTGTTAAATTTCACTTGCGAAATCGATCAAATTATCAATACTTTGGAAAAGCGTTTCGCATATATAATACAAGATTTGGTCACAACCGTCAAAAAGTTTCCAAATCTGCGTGAATATAGGGTAGAAAGTATTATGGAATTTTTCAATTTCATACAGAATTTAACGGTGACATTGTCAAGTTTGAAATGTCAGTCCCATTTGATGAATCCACAGCTTTTGTCAGAATTCATTTACAAACTTACCCCTGCTCTGAAGTTTTAATGGGGCAAAGAAGTTATAAATAATGCAAATAAATATGAATTGAACGAAATCAGTATCATTGACATTTCTAATTGGCTCTCACATATGGCAGATGCTGTTGGTATTATAACTTCTCCTGATTTCGATAGCGAAAGACGAAAAAAGCACTTTTATGGTACAACTTTAAATCATTCTGACTACAAAGATACTTATTGCGCCTACTGTAAAGAGACGAATCATAGAATTGGAAACTGCACATTTTTCAAGAAGTTATCATGTGAAAAAAGGTGGGAATGGGTCAGAAAAAATAAATTTTGTTTTGGTTACTTGAATCCAAAACATCAGATGTTCATGTGTAAAAAGAAAAGAAAATGTAACAAAAATTAATGTTATAAATTCCACCACCGCCTTTTGCACATGGAAACATCAACGTTTCAGGAAAACTCCAAAGGGAGTTCGAATTCTGAAATAGTTAGCCATCATTGCAAAAAAAAATTCTGAAAGGAAAGTCCTATTCAGAGTAGCTCCTATTATTTTACGCGTACCGAAAGGAGATTATTCGACAATTATCGACATACGCGTTATTTGACGAAGCAACGACTGTCACACCCTTCTGAGTGAAGACAAAACAATTGGACTACAACGTACTATAGATCCTCTGAAAATTCGGTGTTCCAACTCCGTGACAAATGAGGATATTAATTCTACCAGGATCAGTTTGAAAATTCGTGGAAAATTTGAAAATGATGAATTTCATTTGGAAAATATAAGAACCATAAAATACCTTGACTTACCTTTACAATCTATTGATGCAACATTCCTATAAAAATGCAAAATGAACAATTTTACTTGGACAAGATAATAATGGTTTGATAATGCCCCAATTCTATCAAAAACAAAATTCTTCATGGCAATATTGCTTAAGTAAAAGGGCGACGAGACATTACTTTCACATATTTCAAATATTGATCACGAATTATACCAGCTAGTAGACAAATTTGTCAAGCTTGATGAGTTAGCAGTGACGATCAATAAAGAAGAGTTTATGTCGAAAGGAGATAGAAGTGCATTTGATATTTAGAAAACGTCTAGAAGAGTGAAAGAAAACAGATGGAAAATTGGTTTACTTTGGAAGGAAGCTGAAGTGCAAATGTCAAAGTCAACAGGTAATGCCATTAGTCGTTTGAAGTCAATTGAAAAAAAATGGAGAAAAATTAAAAAATTACAAAAGAATACAAAAATGAGATTGGAGAGTATCTATCAAAAGGATATGCTGCAAAACTTGAAAAATATGAAGAAAATTATTTGAACAACGGCCCCATTTGGTATCTTCCTTATTTCGCCGTAAAATATTCAAACAAACCTGTTAAAATTAGACTTGTTTTTGATGCTGCAGCGAAGGTAAATAATCTGTTTGAATGATTATTTATCAAAAGATCCTGATCTATTAAACAACTCAATAACATTTCATTTAAATTTAGTAAAAGAAATATTGCTGTTACTTCTGACCTAAAAGAAATTTTCTATCAAATTCACATAAAAAAAGAAGACAGGGGTGCACAAAGGTTTTCACGAAGAGAAGAAAATGAAATCAACGAATTTGAAATGGTTGTCATGAATTTTGGAGCAGCCTCTTCACCAACATCAGCTACATTCATCGTGCGAAAAAGTGCACTAGAATTCAAAAACGGGTTTCCAAAAGCGTTTGCTGCCGTATGTTATCAACACTATGTAGACGATTATTTAGAAAGTGTGGACCACGAACAGGAAGCTGCTGAATTCGACCAATTCGAGGAAAGTTTTGAAGAAGATTCCATTCGACTATAGATCAGGAGAAATGGAAGACGGGTAATGGAGTTACCCAATAAAAAAGTGCTTGGATTTTTTTATTATTTCATTATCTGTCCAAATTCCATAACCCTGACAGACGTAAAATTCTCAAATATTCAATACAAAGTATTCAAAAATAAGTAACAACAAGTGCGATATAAATTATGATATATGATGGTATGAATTAGTAGTTGGATGTGTGAAAAAATTAATGAGTTCTGAACCGCCAAGACTGTTTCCATTGAAATATTGAGGATATTTACTACTTCATGTTGATGTTATTGTTGTGAGAATTTTATGAAAATTTTTAAAATTAAAGTGGATAGATTTTTTATCACATAGGAAAGGTCTGGTATTTTCATTTCCAAACTTTGAATAAGAGAACCAAATCTAGGCAGAATCATTTTTATGGAACTGTATAGAGAATCTGAGCTAGCTATTCAATAAGAATAGGAATAACTATAAGCACTTAATTGGAAGCAAGCATTCGGGCATCTGAATTCAATTCAGAATCAAATCAAAAATTAAAACAAAAAAGTACCATCTCCATCTCATCATGTTCAATTTTGGGTATTCTGGAATAGATCACATTTTATAATTAATTTTCATTCAGCTCAATAATAGATTTTCGTTCAAGATTCCAGTAACGTAACAGAGTTCGCAGGACCTAAACCCTTTGTCATTTCATAAGGAACGTTACTCGAGAGAGGTGAATGAGAGAGCTGAAAAGATCACTCAATACTTTTGAGAAGGTTGGGTGAGAGTATAGGTATAGATATAGATTTAGGTATAGATTTTTTCAAACATTTGCTTGTAGTGACTAGTTTTGCAATGAATGATGATACATTGATCAACTAAAAACAATGCGCTAGAAGTACCTACACGCTTTTTCGATAACTCAAACATTGCCTTTGGAACCTATTCATATACCAAATTTGTGAAGATGTTTCAAAGATTATTTCGTTACTTACGTTTGTAGCACATAATACGCCGAAAACGAGCAAAAAAAACAAATTTTTAATCATCATTATTTTTTAGCGAAGCACACAATAACACGGAACAACGTAATCAAATGACATTAAAACTGCACATCGTTTTGCGTAATCCAGTTCATTCGGAAATTTTCGATAAAATCTCATCAAATATACAGTCGCCAAATGACCCAACATAGATTTTGCAATCATATAACTAATTATCTTTTCAAAATGAGGTATTTTTACAAATCATTCCATTGTTATCAACAATGAATCTATAGCTATGAAAATAATACTTCCTCTATAAATCATTGTAATGACGGCTCATTAGTTGACAAATAAGTCTGAAATTGAACTAAATCAGATTCGTGTGAGTATCTTTCAAAACGGCATTTAGTATTGAGAAACATGTGAATTATTTTCTACGTCTTTGAATAGCAAGTAACTGAATATTGTGAAAATAGCTCTATTTTAACTTTCTGGAAGGAAAGAAAACCCGTTTATTCTCGTAAAAATCAAGGGAAAGAAGGTAGATATTGGTGTTTTAATTGACCTTCTGGCGGCTATGTGCCTCGGGGAACACTTCCCTAGGTAATACATTCCAAAACTTTTCCGTTCGTTGTAACGACAAAGAGGTGTGACTTCTAAACTCTTCGGCCAATCTCGAAGAAACTGCTAACGGCGGAATGATTGAAAATATTTCAGGAGAATATTGCCTATCAAAATATTTATGATGATTTATTTATGTAAGGTTATACGTTATGTAGATGATGTAGCATATACAGTGATATTCTAGAAGTACGCAACAAATGGAAAAATATTAAGTAATTTGAGATTTTAAAAAAGTGTCATCAACTTAGGCTCGTTTTAAAAGCTACTTAGACCCTATCAGATATGACGAGTGATTTTCAGTTTCTTGAAAAAATGCATTTTTCAAAATTAGCAGAATCTCGAAACTTATATTTTTCGGAAAATTTGGTTTACATTTTCAAGGAGATCTGTGTTGGAATTTATTAAACATTGAGTGTTTTATGATGACCTCAGCGATGAAACGATATGCAAAACCATTGAAAACTGTCAGTTACCTATTCCACTATATTTCATAGAGTTCATCCAAGAGTACATTTTTTGCAAAAACCTAAGGTTTTTGTTGCAAGGCACTTTTTTGGCAACTTCCACAACTGACAAATTCTCATTCGAATGGCTTGTAAAAACTCTAATCGATCTCTGCTAATGATTACAAATATTGTGAAAATTTGCTTTACAATTGGCTACGAAATGAAGGGATCTTCGTAATTCCGCGCTTACACAGCCAGGTTAATTGACTAGGCAACATAATATGAGTTGGCTATGGATTGTTTTTCTGTGAAACTGATGGCGTAGCTATTTGTAAGTTTGAGAATGGTTTTTTCAACAAGAAAATTCGTTAATAGCAGTTTTCTTAAAGTTATTCTTCGAAATATTAATAATAAGTTTGAGGAACGAAGAAAAAATAGAGCTCGTTTCAGTTATTCGTGAAATTATAAGACGTACAGGGAAGCAGCGAGGATATTCAAACATGTTAACTACACTCCACTGTGAATAGGACAAAAAAAATCAGAAGTACAGGCAGTGTCGAAAATAAGCTGAAAAAACCTCATAACCCTTGGATAAATAATGACGAGAGTCAAATGCAGCTAATGCAAATTATGATCATGATGTCCCCATCATCGGCCAGAAGAATTCTGATAGCAAGTGAGTTTGGGGCTATCAAACCTAAAGTCATTCATAAAATGCAAGAACAAGTTTATGATGATCAGCTGTATTTTACTCTTTACGTGCATGAGCATATACCGGGTGATTCTCCAAGGTGGCTCACCCCTATAACTTTTTTATTATTGAAGATAGAAAAACGAAATTTGGGGGTTGTGTATTATAGTTCAATTTACATTTTTTGACATATTAACTTGCTTTATCGTACTTCCGGTTCGACCGGAAATGAGCATAACTTTCGATTTTTAAATGGGACATCCTATATATTTTTACTTATTTCGATCGAGAATGACATTCTAAATCCAACAACACCTCACTTGTCAATATTTGACAAATGAAGTAATTTTTATATCAATTTTTATTTTTCGATCTAGAATGCCATGGATCGTGTGAATCGCCTCATTCTTGATCAAGTAACATGGGAAAAGTACGACTTTGAGGCTTTTGAATTCACAGTCGCTGTAAGAATTATTCAAAAGTCTCAAATATGAATTTTTCCAGTTAACGTGAATTTTTCAAATGGAAAGGGGGTGGCTCGTCGGCTTTTTGTGAAAGATCATTTTCTTACGAATAATTTGATACCCCACACTTTCACTTTATTTTCACTATATCTGTGAACGATTGCAAGAAGCGATTATACCCAATAACAAATAATACGTATTCGGTATACTTATGCACTAAGTCCTGTTATTCTAGTTATTCGTGACAAACAATTGAATTCACAGTCGTTTTAAGAATTGTTTAAAAGACGCAAATATCACCATTAGTCCATTAAGTTTCTAAATTTTCAAAATGACCCCCTCCTTGATCACGGCAAAGTTCAACTTTATCAATTGTTGCGCGCACCACATTGTTTAGCTGTTCCGCAGTAACGTTCTGGAATGCCACCCTTACTTTATACTCCAGTTCTTCACGAGTAGCTGATGTTGTATTATAAACCTGATTTTTAATTGTTCCCCAGAGAAAAAAATCTAATGGAGTGAGATCTGGTGATCTAGAATATGAAAAAGAAATAATACATTATAAAAAAATATGACATCTCAAGAATGTACCTCGCAGGCCACTGAATAGGTCCATTGGTGCCAATCCACTTTTCTGGGAAGGTGTCATTCAGATGTTCTCTTACGATTTGGGAATTGTGAGGTGGCGCTCCATCTTGTTGAAAATAGATATCAACTTGGGTAGCTAGTGGCAAATCTTCAATGAAATCATTTATTTGATTTCTAAGGAACTGCAGATATTTTTCCCCAGTAAGTTGTCCGTCGAAAATTATTGGGCCTAAAAGTTTTCCTCCGATAATACCCATCCAGCAATTGAAACCAAATCGCTCTTGAAAATTTCCTTCTTGCATGAGATGTAAATTTGTTTGTGACCAGTACCTTTTATTATTCCGATTAAACAGACCCAAGTTGGTGAATCGAGTTTCATCTGAATAAATAATTTTAAATGGAAAACGTACATCTTCTCTGTATTTAGTCAAAAACCAGTTGCAATAAGTTAATCTTCGGTTGTGATCGTTATCGTAAAGATGTTGGTGTAGTTGGTACTTGAATGATCAATAATTATATTTGTGGAGAATTCTCCAAACGGACGAATAACTTATATCACACTCAGAAACAATTTGGCGAATTGACGCCGTACAATTCACTTCAACATAGGCCAACACGTCTACTTCTTTTTCTTCACTGACGATGAATTTATTGGCATTTTCTTCTGGTTCATTTCGCATTTTCTTTTCCAGTTTTGGAAAATAGTGCCGAGTGGGATGGCGACGATTAGGGAATCTCTGAGCATAAATTCGAGCTGCATCAGATGCATTCTTTTTTGCTTCTCCGTAAATTAGCAACATGTCAATTTTCTCGTTTCTAGTATAATTTTCCATATCAAATTATGAACTATGCAACAAAAGAATTTTTGAAAGTGACAGCATATTCATTGGCCTATTTGTTTAGGTATAGTCCTAGCAACAGCTTCAATTGTTTGTCACGAATAACTAGAATAACAGGACTCAGTGCATACCGAATACGTATTATTTGTAATTGGGTATGGTCGCTTCTTGCAATCGCTCACAGAAATAGTGAAAATAAAGTGAAAGTGTGTGGTATCAAATTATTCGTAAGAAAATGATCTTTCACAAAAAGCCGACGAGCCACCCCCTTTCCATTTGAAAAATTCACGTTAACTGGAAAAATTCATATTTGAGACTTTTGAATAATTCTTTCAACGACTGTGAAGTCAAAAGCCTCAAAGTCGTATTTTTCCCATGTTACTTGATCAAGAATGAAGCGATTTACACGATCCATGGCATTCTAGATCAAAAAATGAAAATTGAAATAAAAGTGAGGTGTTGTTGGATTTAGAATGTCATTCTCGATCGAAATAAGTAAAAATATATAGGATGTCCCATTTAAAAATCGAAAGTTATGCTCATTTCCGGTCGAACCGGAAGTACGATAAAGCAAGTTAATATGTCAAAAAATGTAAATTGAACTATAATACACAACCCCCAAATTTCGTTTTTTTATCTTCAATAATAAAAAAGTTATAGGGGTGAGCCACCTTGGAGAATCACCCGGTATAGGAAGACAGATCATTCATCCAGTAGGTGGTTGCTTTGGTGGACGAAAATCCCCATTCTGCCATACAGGCACGTGACCAGTACTCAGTATTTTCAACCTCTTTGTGCCTAATATATCATAATCGATACAAACTGAATTCAATGTCGAATACAAATAAGAATCATGCGGAAAAGTAGCGACACCTCCCATTCAGCTCTTGAAACAGTTAAATGATGTCGGAGGTCGATTTTATGTTATTATACATATCTTCATACTCTTGAAAAGTGCAACAACTACTCTACCATTGTCTATATACACTTAGTCAATGATTCTACGTACCACCGAAAACACGTTCATTCTTGTCTTAAGTGATTTCAGAAACTTCATCTTGATAGTCATTTAGTGAAACACTTCATTTCTTGAACATCGGAACATATCCCTTAATGGTGCGTAATGAATATCTTGTTGACTTTCACATAGAAAAATAAGTTTTCGACTAATAAATTTGAAATATCAGAATTGATACTCTAGGCATCAATTTCCCCAAAATATTTTTTCGATCTATATACTTTCCTTGACTATGATTGTTACAAACCTCATAATCCTTGGATAAATAATGACGAGAGTCAAATGCAGCTAATGCAAATTATGATCATGATGTCCCCATCATCGGCCAGAAGAATTCTGATAGCAAGTGAGTTTGGGGCTATCAATCCTAAAGTCATTCATAAAATGCAAGAACAAGATCATGATGATCAGCTGTATTTTACTCTTTACGTGCATGAGCAATATAGGAAAATTTGAAAATTTGAAATATCAGAATTGATACTCTAGGCATAAATTTCCCCAAAACATTTTTTCGATCTATATACTTTCCTTGACTATGATTGTTACAAATTCTATCATGTACCTTGCCGGTTTCTTCAAATTCACATAAAAAAATATTTATCAAAATTGATATATCCGGCACACGTTGAATAGAATATTCATATCAGAATTGATACACTAGGCATTTGAATCAACTCATAACAAACGTATTGTATGCCCAATGCAAATTCAAAAGGCATATGGAACTGAGGAAAAAATAAAATACTATTCAAGTGGCTGTGCCACCTCCAGAAAATAGCGATGATGAATATTTAGCTGATAGTGATGACCAAAATGAAGATGATGAATACGTCATGTCAGAAAATGATTTTATTTCTAGCTCTGATGAGATGGATAATATGCCATTAGCTCCTTCAGTAGCCGCAGCGTCAGTTAAGTAAAATTTGGTTTTGCTTCCTGAATGGAAAATTGTTCGATATTCTCCAAGAGAAACACATGTGTTCGGAATGCCACAGGAAAGTTGCTGAATTATATTGTGGACAGAGCTGTGCCGAGCACTGAGCACTAATCACTCTTAAAACGTGCTCCGAAATCATGAGATCCAGCAGTTCAATCTATAAAATGCCCGCGATTACTGAGCAAAAAGTAATTCTAGTCAGGGAGCACTGATCACTTTTCAGACTGTTAGATACTTGAGTTACTGAAACTTAATCGAACACGTAAGATTTCCATAAATAATATTACATTGCGACATGTTATTGTATTAACCGCGTGAAAAAGATACAGTAAAGCGAAAGATGTTGCGATGTAATATAATTACTCTGCAGCCGTCTCGAAAATAAAATTTTCCGTAGGATTTATTGAATCGAACGTACCACTTTACACAAATGGTTCCGGGACGATATTTCTCACTTCTGAAGCGATTCCTTCACTTTCGGGACGATTCTTATTATATGTTTTTGGGACGATTTTGGGTATATACAGTGACCGCCAAAAAGTATGTACCATATGAGAAAACAGTTAATTATCAGAGTATTGGAAAAACATTCATAGGGAGAAGTTGGTGCATGTCCGACAACCTGAAAATCGATTTTTACACATGTCACGTGACCACTTGTATGGCGGCAAATTGGAAAAAAATACCACGAATAGGCCAAGAGTGGGGTAAGATGGCAAGATATCGAAAAAAGTGATTTGGAAATGTTGCTTGGAATTTGATTTTATATTCACTCACAGAGTGTGAAGCAATAAAAATGAAAATTTTAAATTGCATTTTTTTTTTATATTTTCCAATCTCTTTTAAAAATCGATTTTTTTTCTGAAGGGCTTGACTGCAAAGGAATATTTGTATTTTGATGATTATTCCACTTATGCTAAAATAGCGTGTTATGATTGATTGAAATTTTTGTGTTGATGAATGAAAACATCATGTTTTCGATTTTGTAGTTCGGCTCTTGATTGGCTACTGGATATGTATATGATGTGTTTTCGATTTTGTAGTTTAATTCCTGATTGGTTATTATCAAAACACAAACTTACCACTAGCAAGCTGCTATAATGACACAACACCAAACTTTGACCAAAACTAGATAAGCACTCACTATTAATTCATATCAACTTCACAATTTTCGACAAATTTTGTATACTCGTTGATTAATCAAATCACTAAATCAAAATGTTATCAAAACATAACCTCGAGCGAGAAGCAGTAGACTAGACATGCAATGACGAAACTACGAATGACGCGCTCTGTCATTGGTAACAATATAAATAGAGGGATGATGAAATATCAAGTAAATGTTTTGTTAGTTGCATAATTTCAGAACTAAATGCGGGATTAATGTTCCTAGTTAAATTGAATGGTAAATAAATAAAAATGGTTTCGATTTTATTCATGAAATAATCTTCACAAATACAACTCGTGTTATCGGCGATTATCGTTAATTCCTTCTCGGTTTCGAATCAAATTATGTTGCTTTGGCAACCACACTCGCACAAGCGCTCGTGCGGTTACCAAGCAACATAATTTGATTCTCAAATTCAAAGGAATTGCTATTTCGATAATCACCGATACACTTGTGGTATATTACCTACGATAATGACAAAAATTTCTTATTTTCTTTGCCCCAGATGGGACAATATTGAAAAATATGGTTTTCGCCAAATCCCTCGCTGGTGCACATTGGTGCGTATCTAACAGTTATATCAGAATTTTAAGACTATTGTGGTGATATAGCAATCTAGAAACATTCTGGTTCCCTGATTATCATCAAGTTTTGATGATTATCGTGCATGAGCTTTTCACTTCGCACATAAACTTGAAAATAGAGCTTCAAATTAAAGAGGCTTATAGTTTATGTGCTCATGCAGCATTATCATTCATACTGGATTATAATCAGGAAAGGTGGTGTTTTTTAATTGTCACATCAACAAAATACTGTCATGAATATCGAGTAATGCCTTTTGAATTGTTTTAGTGCACTGATCTATCATTTCTTGTTATTTATTGATTCGGTCATGACCGCAGATCATTATCAATCGCGAGGTTGATGACTAGCAAATTGTATGACCGTGACTGTGCAGACCACATAAAAATATAAACAGTTCTTTATATAAATACAAGATGAATGGATAGGAGGAGATAGTTGGTAATAGCCTCATTGGCTAGGCCCTTTTGGCCTCAGCTGTAAGTATTGGTTTAGTGAGGGTTTCAGGTAAGAGTTTTATGTATCACATATTTTATTATTGAGTATCCCGTATTTCAAATGTATATATCACTTTTCTCCCAGTATCCCAGTGGTTATTTAATAAATGTTTATGTTCTGTTGCTACCTCTTGAGTTTCAATAGCTACCATATGTAACTACACCCCAAGTCGTCTTTTATAAAAGGTAAACAACCCTTATAACAGCTACCAATGTAACAGCGAGGATTCTGGCAAAACCCAAATTTTTCAATTTAGTGCCATCTGGTGCGGAGAAACTGAGGGAGTATTGTCATTGTAATCAAAATACAAATGTGCCACTGCAGTCAAGCCACCCAAGAAAAAAAAATTATTATTTTAATGAGATCGGAAAGTATTTGAAAAAAAATCATTTTAAAATTTTTCCGATTTATTGCTTCAAACTTCGTATGTGAGTAGAATTAAATTCCAAACAACTTTTGCAAATTAAAGTTATCGATATCTTGCCAATTTGCCGCCATACTAGTGGTCACGTGACATATGTCAAAATCGATTTTGTGGTTATTGGACATGCAAAATCTTTTTCCTAGAAATATTTTTCAAATTCTCTAACAATAAACTTTTTTCTCATATGGTACATGTACACTTTGGCGGTCACTGTATGTATGATAATAAGCAAGATGCATAGAAACCATGGTGTTATCACTGATTCGCTTTTGTTTCACCAAAGTTGTTGATACTGTAATTGCACTGATGTCGTTGGCGTTATTCGTCGATGGATGGCGTATAAGTCGAAAATAGCCGAGTTTCCAACATTCCGAAGTAGGTACTGAGTCATAATTATTTGATTGAAATTTGAATATTTACAAATTATGGTTAACTGTCATGAATTGTATCACACGATAAATACTGATATCGTGTGTTGTTCTGTTTTCATTCAATTCTATAGTTTGCGACGTATTTATTCGTTGGGTAATTGTTGTTTATTAGTTCCTGTGTTTACAACTGTTTTTATGTAATTAGTACGAGTGTATATTCTGTGGACTAAACGACGAAATGATTTTTAAAATAGCTGAAAGACTTAGTAGAAAACAATTTAATTAGTTGAAATGTTGGACTAGAGTGGTAGGTAAAAAAAATTACCGTGTACTATTTCTTGCCCCAATTTCATTTTATTTTTGTTAGAATTAAGTGTTGTCTTTTTACTTTCTTGCAAGATTTCCTAAACAAACTACCGCTGTACTGCTACTGGTATTGAAGATTTCTTGATCGGAATCTTTTATTCTATTCTATATATAATGAAACAAGAATAACTGTCTATCCACCAAAGTCCTTCTGTTAGAAAATTATTTATATTATTCCATACATACCTGTAGCTTCCAATTTTTTGTATGTGCTATGTTAGTTCGGAATTAGAAAACCACCTAAACTATGTCAATTTCACTCGAAGCGCGTTTCGCCAATAAAGTTAGCATCATCAAGAGCTGTATTAAGCGTTCTACATATCTGAAATTGTATTTACACCAAATCTTAAGATTCGACACGTTCTTAGACAATTTCAAGATCAAACTGAATACGGGAGAGAATAAATAAAGCTCGGACTAGGGAAATACGATAATATTTCATTATTTTCATGTCTTTTGCTTCTATCCCTATCGTTTGAAGAGAATCACTGATGAAATATTCCTAGGATATTGACATATTGCTTATATTATGGATTACAACAGTAAAGTATAAAACTCGAATCCACATACTTGCCACTATGAAGTAGGCAACACAGTTAGCTTACCTTGGGTTCATTGCAGAACAATAATTATGAATTCCACTGTTTTCATTCCACTTATGTTCTATTTGCTGTGAGAACTACTGTAAAGCGGTACTTGTTTTAGTCCGAATGTGAAGAAATATAAATAATTTTGAGCTTGTTGGATTGAAGCCCATGTTATCCAAAGACTGGCAGTGCAACCAACGGGAACATCAAGAAACTTCATCTAGAGATGCAATGGGGTGAAAGACATAATAATAAAAGTAAATTTCGTATACCAAAATGAATAGATTATACAAATAAAGCATGAAAGGCTTATGTGGCAACAGTTATTTTAATAACAAAAACAATTTTACTTTTCATATCAAATTATAACACAATGAGGAATCGAAATCAAAAAAAAAAAATTCATAATTTTACAGTGGATAGAGCTCAACGCGCTGATTCCGAATATGTATAACACTTATATATCTTTTCGAAACAGAGCCGTAAAAAACAAATCTGATTTTGTGCGGGAAACACAGTTCATTCATAAAATTGGCAAAGTTGAAGGTTGGCAACAAAATTCCTTGAATAAATGGACTATTGACATATACAGAATGTTTTTCCATTTTTGACAGTTTCAAATGGTTTGTTTTGATAAATCCTTGAAAATGATGTGTATCTAGAAATTTGACATTGAAAACTATGTTGAGTGTTGAGATGAATATTTTTTCGATTATTTCCAGTGAAATTATGGAGTATTCAGAAGTTTGTGTGTGTATAATTAATATGTGCAAGTGCATTTCAAATAAAATTTCATGATTTATATGCAGTGATCACTTTATGTAAGTATATCAATTGAATTGACAATATTACTTTCTGTAGCTTGTAGGTCAAGCTGATTTTCACATTTCTGTCATCCCTCATGATTTGAAGTAGGTTAAAAAAAGCAAGGTTAAACTTAACGTCGTCTAAGTTTTCCACATAGATCATTTTGCTAATTGATTCATAAATGACATGTTTTTCATCACACAATTATTAGATAGTATGGAGGTAAAACTATTTTAAAGCAATTACATTAAAATTTAAGGGGAAGAAACAGTATGAAAAGAATATTTTAGAAAGCTTCAAATATTTTAGCAGTTTCTTGTTACGATGAGATATGGAAATTAAAACCACTTAGAATAGTTTTAAGATTGTTGAAGCCTATTATTGCTTTATACTTGTAGTGGACATAAATTACCTATTGTTTTAGTTCGAATTCACACGGTTTTCAGCAACTTTCGGCCTGTTATGAAACCTATGTTCATTGTATACTTCAACTCAAAACATAAATTTAGATTTTTGAGGTTACAAAATTATTTTACGAAGAAAAGTCAACAATTCATACAATAATTATGCACATTAATGTGCATTGCAAAACTCAGGTGAACAAAATGTTGGAGTTGGTGGATAGACCCTAAATTTACAAAAAAAAAGGAAGCTTGTCATTAGTTGATGAAGATCCAGAACCATTGTTGTTAAAATTGTTATATCCTTCAACCTGTTGCACCCCTGTGCAACCCTCAGAAGTCTTCGAAAGACTTGAGCTAGAAAAAACGTAGCACTTACCTTTAAACGTGTGATGCCATGCACGAGACCGCAGTGACCATGCTAGGCCCATTTTAATCGATATTTCAGAATGTATCATAGTATTTGATAAGATATAGCGAAGTTCTGGCCATTTCACATCATTATGTTGGTGTTCATTCCTTACAAAAGTAACACCAGCTTTGTTTGGCCAATGAAATGCCATGTTTAAATACAACCAATATTGGTCAATTTTATTTTTTATTTATTCCTGGATTTTACTGGACCTTTTATTTCAATAAAATGATTTTTAATTTTAGTCAAAAGATGGGTAAAATCTTTGGAAGTAGAGTTGATGAATATTTGTGCAGATCTGATCAGGATAGGTAACTGGAATAGTGAGAACCTGTGGCTGATGTAGGTTGCATTCAAAATTAACACTAACAAATATAGAAAAATTACTGAGAACAGGAAAGCAAGGCTATTTGTATTCTATCTCAAATAGTTCTCTTTTTTCGGGTTTTGAGACTTCGTTTGTTGGAATTTCTTCCTAACGTTTCATCAATTAGATAAATAGCAATCAGTCAGGTAAATGTACCAGATTTCCCTTCAATGTTTGAGCAGTGATATAATTAAAATAATGTCATGTAATGTTCAATTTCAAATTAATATTTTACTCAGTAAAATTGTTAACATTCTTTTTATGTTACATATTAAATTTACCAAGAAATACTCATCGAGATTCTTTAAAAATTTTATCTAGCTCCCAAATCGTTTTGTATACTTTTCAAGTTTTGTTTACCAGAATGAATAAATAAAAATAGAAGTTCTTTTTCAGGTGACAGAAAATTTCCAGGGATTGGCAAATTATCATTACATGAAAAAGTATTACCAATTCACAAATCACAAATCAAATACCATAGATGGGGGAGGAAATGTATAGTAACTGAAGTTCAAAATAAATTTCTGAGTTTGTGTACATTTTACTTATTCAAAATAATATCAAACAATTAAGGCAAGCAGATTTCTGAAAGGTTTGTAGGTTCAGGAGGTAGAGGTTAAGTTTTTAGAGAAATTTTCAACTGACCACCGTTGTTTGGAATGAGCATTAGGAATCACAATTTATTATATTACACTGGAACCTTTTTACAAAATATCTATAATTCCATTTATGGGGGATATTTTGAATTGTGAGAAGCTTGAATGAACATCATGTGTTCGATCACTTGAGGAGACAATTTTACATACTTTTTTCCAGATATTAACCTTCCAGTCTTGAAATAAAAAAATGGAAATTTTAAAGAAATCCGGCAAACTCTGAATATAAGTTACTGACAAAATAAAATAATATTTTTAAAATAAGTCTTGTAAACGCATTAACTTGGGGTAAATCGCCTCTCTTACAGTTGCATAGATTTCTTTAATTTTACATTTCTTCATTTTCAAACTGTGAAAGGTTAAAATTCCAAAAAACTGATCAAGAAACGAATTTCCCACACAAAATCAAAAAAATGTTATAGTTATAACAATTCTCATGAATCAAAGGAGATAGCATGACAATTTTGAAATTGATGCCACAAAAAAACTTCGCATGTTTCTAGAAAATTGTCAAAATGCCACTTTCACTGGAATAATGGAATAAATGGAAATAAATATCTGAAATGAATCTTACTATTGAAACTTTCGCAGTATCATTACCAATCGGAGCTTCGTTAAATATATATTAACATTAGTATCAACAGCAAGTCTTGATAATTCAAAGACACTTTGCATTTTGCAGTGTTATTCTCAACTCTCAAGTAAATATTAGTACTTGTCGAGATCAACGAATACTTTCATTCAATCACTTGAAAATGAAAACTTCAACACAAACGAATCTAATTTATCTAGTAACAATGGTTCACAAATGGAAATCATCTTACACAATAAATAAAATATCGTCATTCAAACACTAGGGTAAATTTTTCATAAAGTACAAGTCAAATGTCTGAGTGAATATTATTCAACATTTAACTATCAAGATCTATAACCAACCTCTTGAAAGTTTCAATAGGATGATCCATGCATTTAGATTTTTTATACAATGTTAGCTCTTATTTTGAGTTTGTCTAGTGTTTCAACATTAAAGAGATTACAAATTTCTATTATAAATCACAATGTAGCAAGATCAATGAATAACTTTCAAGTATTTCCATTAAAACCCCCTCTTTTCTGAATGGAAAGAGAGTTGATATAAATTAACTTCTACACTCCACTCATAAAATAGGTTTTTATGTGAAAATGATTCATTCATGTGTACCTTGAAATGCAGGAAACAAGAAAAAAAACCCGACCAACTACTTCAAAGATCCCACCTATGTGGTCTATGTATTATGTACTTATCTATTATTACAAAATTCTACAGAAGGGCACTAGGACGCAGGCTACATCAACAGTACAAATTAAAATCAATATTTACATAAGATCAAATTTGTAGTTACAGTTGGTTGCAGTTTTTTATAACAATTAATCAATTCAAAAGGTACTTATGGTCTTTGAAAATAACTTGATAAAGCATTGTTTTGAGGTACAATATCAGAATAAACTCAAATATTAAATACATTATATACATACAAAAATCAAAATATTTCAATTAATAAGCTTGATGTAAAAAATACAATATACACAATATTCAATACAAAAATCTAAAAATCATAAAATTCTACTACAGTGGACAATCCTTCGAGAGAATATTTTAATAAATGAACTTCGTCGAAAATAAAAACTTTGTTGACAAAGTCAAACCCTACACATACAATGAAAAAGTAAGTAATCATATATACATATAGTATAAAGAAGACATTGTATATGCAACTAAATCAAACATATAAACACAGTGTAAAATACTTAAATTATCATGACATGGATGATCAGAATTTATCAACATCTACACTGTAAAAACATTTGTCCTTCAGGAGAATATTAACGGATTTTCTGAACTGCTTTAAAAGATGTATGGATCTCATCTGATTGGGCAAGTGATTGTGAATTTGTTTATCTCTATAAATAAGAGATTGTCTCACATACTTACAGGCCGTTTCTTTTATCATGTGGTAACATTGCTATATTCTAAACCGTAACAGATACGAAGACGATTAAATGGGAGAAAAGGTAACTATTGTGGAGAACAGTACAATGGTCAAAGAAAATTTACAGGGAGTCTCGCCCTTCCCGAGTTATACAGGGAAAACCAAAAATGTTGTTATTTGTTTTTTACGAATGTTATTCTGAAAATATAAAAAAAATTATAAGGAAAGTTTTAATGTATTTAAAATGTACTATAAAAATGTAACAATGAATCTTTGATTAAACGTTTCGTGTCAACACGGCCACCATCAACTTTTTTTTTTCAAGTATGGACCTGTCTATTTTCGTACAAATATTGATAAAGCGATAAAATCACAATTCAGTGGTATATCACTCACACTTGATATTTTTATAACGTTTCATTTAAAATAACTAGCATCCTCAGTGACAACAATTTTTAATTACGGTCCTGTCGTTAGTTCTTTTGTAAATTATTTTGATTTCTTCAAAACCTATTCAACTATTGGCATACTTCAGATTTCACCCAATAATTTCGATAAGAAGTTACCCCAACACAACGAACATTCGTATTTTTCCTTCTTGGGCATTTTTGTTTTACAGAAATCCTTGTTTCAAGCATGATTTCTTCTGAATCAATTATCATACTGAATATTTCTATAATTCTCAATCCTGGAAGTAACAAAAATATTAGTTTTTGGTCAAAATACGACTATTGTGTGATATGGTACGATTAAATAGCATCTCACTTCATTTACCATTTTTAAACAAGTAGGCTTTGCTTGGTTTCTATGGCAGGACAAATAAATGAGTTGTTGATACGTGTTAAGAACTGTCAGTCGTTTATACACTCAGTCATATCAAAGATGTATTCAAATGACGAAAGGACTGATATGCTATTTGCTTATGCAAAATCAAATAGAAATCCTCTTTTGGCAAAAAATATGTATGGTTAGCTATACCCAAATCGTCGTATTCCAAACATTCAAATGTTTAGACGATTAGAAAGAAATTTGAGAGACTGTGGTGCATTTGATAGAAATAAAACTAGAAAATGTGTTGTTACTGGAAGTATGCGGAACCAAATAAATGTCTTAGGTAAGCAAATATTACTTCATAAAGATTAACAAAGTGACGAAAATATTTTTTTTCAATTTAGGATTGGTCAGTTACAAAAATATTTCTAATCAAGATTGTTCCTTACGAGAAATTGCCCACGAACTAGGGATTTCTGTAAAATTTACCAGAAATATTTTGAAAAAGAACAAATACAAATGCTACAGGATACGCAAAGTTCATCACCTCAATGAAAGGGATTACGGAAGGAGAGTACGATTTGCGATGTGGTTGAGACGTAGAAATAGGGAAGTTGGAAATATTTGTAATAAAATAATATGGACGGACGAATCAAAATTCACCAACAATGGTTGGTTTAACAGAAACATCCATTATATGTGGAATAATACAAATAAACAGAGAAACCAATTTCCAGGAAAGGTACGGAATAAATGTTTGGTTGGGAATTTTGGGAACAAACATACTAGGTCCTTTCTTTTACGACGAGCATTTGAATGGTGGAATGTATTTACATTTTTTATCCAATGAGTTTGATGGCTACTTATATGAATTGCCACTGAACATCCGCCGTGAAATACAATATTTTCAACAAGACGGTGCCCCTCCCCATAATGCAGCAATAGTAAGGGAACATTTAGATGCAATATTCCCAAGAAAATAGATTGGAAACAATGGACCAATTGCCTGGCCAGCTCGATCCCCAGACCTGACTCCTTTAGATTTTTTTGTCTTGGGATACATAAAGGATACAGTTTTTTCGACAACTAGTACAGATATCGACCATCTCAAACAAAAAATAAGAGATGCATGTAATAGCATTACACCCATCATGCTAGAAAATTGCCACAGAAATTGTATGGACAGACAACTTATGTGCATTCAACAAAGAGGTCAGCAATTCGAGCATTTAATGTAGGTTATCATGAAGAATTCATTTTCTGTATTGGTTTTATTTTCACTCAAAAATTCAATATGAAATAAATTGTTTTCTGTTTGTTTGATTTCTTCTACTCTTAAGTAAGTTTATTTCCGAGGTAAATCGTTCGTCTCTGAAACTACAGATATCTTTTGTTATAGTGTAAACATAATTTTAATTGATACATTTATTCAAAGCGTCACTGATAATTTTTATATCGGAGAGTTAGGTTTTGTGGAATCCATAAACGACCTAACGACAGGACCGTAATTAAAAATTGATGTCACTGATGATGTTAGTTATTTTAAATGAAACGTTATAAAAATATCAAGTGTGATGTACCACTGAATTGTGATTTTATCGCTTTATCAATATTTGTACTAAAACAGACAGGTCCGTATTTGAAAAGAAATGTTGATGGTGGCCGTGTTGACACGAAACGTTTAATCAAAGACTCATTGTTACATTTTTATAGTACATTTAGAATACATTGAAACTTTCCTTTTCCATTTTTTTTATATTTTCAGAAATAACAATTCTATTCGTAAAAAACAAATAACAGCATTTTTAGTTTTCCCTGTATAACTCGGGAAGGGCGAGACTCCCTGTCAATTTTCTTTGGCCATTGTACTGTTCTCCACAATAGTTACCTTTTCTCCCATTTAACCGTCTTCGTATCTGTTACGGTTTAGAATATAGCAATGTTACCACATGATAAAAGAAACGGCCTGTATATTGGGCAATGAAAGAATACTTTATGTTTTTTCGTTTGTTGTATCCTTTCCCTGTTGAATTATGTAAACTTTTCTCTACATTTGTGCAGCAAACACATTGTTTTAAGGATACAAAGTTAAGATAATATTTTCTGAAAATTTTTATGAACCTTATATTCAATGGAAGCATTCTGAGTTATTCTAGAAACCGCGTGCTACGCTTCTTTATAAAAAAAAAGAAGTATAATATTAATAATTAAAAACCATCAGAAAGCAAATGGAAACAGCAGTCACCGACTAACTCAATTCGGGTGCCATGGGTTCTTTCTAAAATTTATACCGCGCCAGTGAGTTGATGAAGCCAGCCCAAAACACAGACTGCTCCAGATCTCTAAGGAGATTTCTAAATGGAATTTATATTAATATTAAATAATATAAGCACTGGTGGTATGTAGTATGACGACTACCTTGTTTGAGTATTGGGGTTGGAATGAAATGCCAAACGCTCAGTTTACAAACCTCTAATAATCCGTAAGATGGAAACAGAAAAATCTCTCCAATAATAGAGTACCTGGTACAGTGTTGGTTCGATGCCTTCCAAGCTCCCGTTGTGATCATAAAGGGCTGACAAGTGAGAAGGTGACCACCTGGAAAGTACTAGTTAATTGGGACTCAAAGTCCAATGTCGAGAACAACAAATATCTATAGAGAAAGATTATTAAAAATTATTAGGTTTGTAAACCACAAAATTAGTTCAAATATCCTCCACTTTGATAGTGGGCCACAATAATCAAATATAATATATAATTAAATATTTCTCAAGTAAACCTTTTAACTCAAATGAATAAATCTGCACACTGATGGTGTGCCACAAATAGCAATCAAAACCAATGATAATTAAATTATAAACAATAGTGAAATATTTATAGTGAAATTTTTTTCCCTGAATAACACTATTAAAAACAAACACAATGAAACCCTTGTTATTGATAATAACACTTATAATAGGGTAAATAACTTCATGAAGTACCCTCGTAAAACAATGAATGATAATATGCAATAAGAAATGTGGATTAATAATAAAATCAAATAAGAATTAATAATGAATGAATTTAGGCCAAGAAAGGTTTTGTAAATTTGGAAAATAATATAAAAATGTGTTCTATCCGTGTGCTTCCCCACTGCTGTCCAAACCCAATACAATAAAATGAGTGTGAATAAATTTTGATGTAGAAAATAATTTATGCCAAGAGAGGTTCCGTAAATTTTGAATAATATATGTTAAAAATATGAACTGGAAGATGGTTATAGTTACACCAATCTGTACTCCTTCAGCGAAGTGGCTCAGGGTACCTGTGGTCTTGGTACAACTGGAAAGTCCAACACTTTCGCCCTCTCAGCAGCTACTAACAACGTACTGATCCCTTCGTCCTCTTGTCAACAACCTAGGGAAGGGTAACTCGAAGACTCCAGTCTTTCGGTTCGATCACCACTGTAGACTACTTGTGAACGGTCCCTCCTGTCCCTCCAAGACTTTCAGTGTCCTGAGGTGGATGAAAAAGAATGCTTGACAAGTATAGATGGCAAAATACAGGTAGCTTGGTTCAACTTGAAAATCCAACACCCTCGTCTGCTCAGACTACTGATGGATGGTCCCTCTTATCCCTCCAAGACTCCTAATGTCCTGAGGTGGATGGAATAGACTGTTAGATCGATAATACAGGGCCAGCCAAGAGCTTAGTAAAACTTGAAGATCCAACACTTTCGTCTTCGTGGGTGGATTCTAACTAATCGTGGTATTACGGTTTACCAGGTGGAATGAAAGTATCACTCCAGAGATAACAATTAATGGCAGCAACAAAATTCTAATAACTTGGACTCGTGGCTTCCAAAATGGCGGTGTGTGACATTAACGATAAATCCCCATTACAGGTACTCTCGGTGATATATCAAATACCAAAACGACTATACAAGTCCACAAATATCACCGGAGATTATTAGACATGTAAAATCAATAAAATCCACGATAACGTGATAAAATACTCAAAATTGATTACATGTGTCTGGTCACACAACTGCTTCAACAACGTAGCACACGGAAGAGGAAGTTCGATCCCAAGGTTCTCTCCAAGAAGCCAAAAACGACGCTATTTTCCAAAAAAACTATTTCCTTTTCCAGATAGTCAAAAGTCAAAACATGAAAAGTATGTTCGTCTGTCTTAAATTTACTGAGACTGTCAAATGTGATCTGTTCGTGCAGAACTGATTTTCAACTAATATTATTGGTAACGAATATTTAACAACATAGTAATGTGATGGTTAGTAAAAGTCAGAAGATATAGTAGGATAAGACTCTCCGTGCGAATGATGTTTTGCAACCAACAAACCAATGAATGACGTCACTAAAGCGCAAGAGAAATCAACTCAACTAAACGCCTACTTCACGAACAAAATCTTAAGTATTGAACTGAACTACTGACAGAAACAACTCGCTGAAATGTTCAATCAAACTACTGTCAGAAAATGATAACCTCACAAATCTCGTAGCAGATAATTACATTTTGAACGTTATTTCAAGATGAAAAACATTATAAAGTGACGAAAAGATTTCAATTAAACAATAATAAGATGGAAACCAATATGATGAAATGATTAAAATGGAAAATGCCCAGAACACATACACAATCGAAGGTACCAATAACAATAAACAGAAAGAGATTCAGTGGTCAAATTTATACCATACTATAGGCGAATGTTCATCAAAATAAAATGTAGAATCGATAGCAAGGTTTCAGGATCTTACACAACATAAGGTAAGAGAATAGTCTCATCTGCAAACCGATTGTAAAATTTGATTTTGAACCGTAACACGCGTAGAACATTTATAAAAGTTCGAAAGAATTCCAAGAAAACATCTAGAATCAATGATTCTTGTTCTACATGAAGTACTTTTTCAATTATTTAAGCTCTTATTTATGTCAAACAAATGTTGCTGAACTGATATAGATAAAATAAAATTTTAAAACAATTTTACAAACTTTTATTTGTGACAAAGATACGTTGCTGAACTGGTCTAGATAAAATCAAAATTTGCAAAAATTTTACAACTTTTCTGCTGCAAATTAAATTTTTAAAGAATTTGTTAAATGAAGACCCAATGAGGGCCCAGTTTGTCAGTTCAATTTTGAAACTTTTTCTGATAAAACTAATACAGCTCAATAGATTGGTAATCATTTGCAATGTTTTCTTGATCTACCACTTTTCTTTTGACTAAAAAACCTTAAGTCTTTTTATTTACTTTAAATGAGTTCTGATTGTGAAAAACTTCTTGAAATAAATTTCATTCATAATGAAAACTAATGCTCTTACTTTTCTCTGGGTGCACTTTCTCATCTCCCTCGTTCACATAAAATACTGTCAAATTTCTTTGGTTGCATTTGATGTTTTAGAGGACGAACCAGAATTAAACAAAATAAAACTAAAAAATGGAAAAAGAAAATATTTTAGATATGATAATTTTTCAGAATATGATCACATCTTTGTCTTTGCCTTATTGAATTTGTTATGATTTCAAGGACAAGCATTAAATGTCCTTAGCCTGAACTTCTTAAATGCTTGATGGCCTGTACAAATTCCAAGAATGAACCAGCTGTAAGGTAATCAAATTTCTTCCAGTGTTTCTTCTTGAAGTAAACAGAAGATCCCTGCAGCAAAAAATCCAAGCCTCTCATCATTGAAAGTTTGCACCCCCCTGTAATTGAAAATCATAAATGAACTACATTATTGAATGGTGCGGCTTTTGAGCCCCTCCCCCCCCCCCCCCGTTAGTTAACTTTTGAACAGTTTGACGTACATACATGAAACACAAACCATTTTGAAAGGTATCACCAATAATACTATTTGAAATGAAAGACATTGTGGTAGGCCGATGAAGGGGTGGGGGCTCATCAATTTGAAAATTTCAAATGGCATGGCAGGGTCAAATTACACATCTTTGAATAGATGAATCAATTATCTTTTCAACCATACAATTTGTTTTGTTTTTGGTTAATACGTATTTTCACAATTTCAATATCTTTGCTTTTCGAAATTTTCAAGTTGATGTGCCCTCTGCACCATTTGTCAAGTAATTGCAATGGATTTTGTTTCAAAAAGTAGTATCGGTTCAAAATATTTTTGTCTCATTGTTCCACATCAAGCCGTTCTAATTTATCGAGATAGAGTACCATTTAGATCCGAATTATATTTGACACTTCGAGTGAATATAGTAAAAAAAATCATTTAGGAAATCCAAAAAAAAAAATTGATGGTTGAAGAGAGAATTGAATTATCTTTTCAACAATCTGTCACTTGACCCCCCTGCCATTTTTTTTAATGATGTGCTCCCTCGCCCCTTATATCAAGCAATCACAATCTCGTTTATTTCAAAAAGTGGTTTCGGTGATACCATTCAAAATGGTTTTTGTTTCATATTTGCACGTGATGCCGTTCAAAAGTTAGCTGGGAGGGAGGAAAAATCCTCACTGTTCAAATATATGGTACCTATAAATAGTGAAATAAATATAAATGATAATAAATATTGAATTTAACCTGGAAGTTCTATTTTCTTATAGTCACAATGAAAATTATGGATTCTTGTTCTGCTTGGATTAATTTGAATATCAATATTATTTTGATGAAAGTAGCTAGATGATTATGATGTCACCTGAATAGTTATATGTATACCACTGTCCAGACGACAATATTATCTATATGTTGGGTAGTGTAGATAGCTGAATTCGAGCAAAGCTGACCCTCTTAGATGGGTGAGTAACGTACATCTAAAAAAATTCAATTGGTTCTCAACTTTGCCTGTGATCACAAGTTGAAAAAACTGGCCCCCGTCTATCCTAGATCTTGTCTTTCCAAGATAGTATTAGCTAAGTGGCCATCGCGCTACAGTGATGTCCTTTCACCTAGAAGACCTAGGTTCAAATTCAGCATCTGTCATCCAGCTAAGAGTGGTTCGGAATGCACTCTCACAAAAGTTGTAGGTTCGGCATGTCCCTCGTTTGCACAAGATCTCATATGAATTTCAGAGTAAACCCCTTAATAGCAAAATTTGTGCAAGCAAGGGTTATTGAACTCATCAATGTAATTAGGTATTTTTTCTAAAAACACTAAACATGCATATCAGACTCACCTAAATGTGCCTCACAAGCTTGACACCTTACATAATTAATTTCCTCCTATCTTTCATTGAAATCCAGAATTACCGAATATGCCTTCTTTTCAACATTGTGTGGTGTAATTTTCCCTTGCACTGTGCATACTCCATCACGTTTAACTTGAACCAACAGCATTTGTCTCCATAGTTTTTCCTCTACCTGACCTAAAAAATGAGATAAATAGGTAACTGATGTTACAATAGCAACTTGTGCTTTTAGAGCGCAAAGTGATTCATTGCCGCTCGACAAAGAGGGCGCGGTAATCTTTGCAGATCATCAATGACACTTTATGCTCGAAATACACACATAATTTTTCTACAAACGCAGCTGCTCTTAGACATAAAAACGATCGATACTTCATTCAACATAAGCACATAATATTACCTCTGAGAAAATTAACACTCACTAGTAATCCAAATGTATATAAGCCATCCAAATATCGAATAATTTGCATCTCTAACAAAATGAATGGGAAATAAAAAAAATCCCGAACTCCGAGATCGAACCCATGACCTTCGGATTACTAGGAAGCTTCTCTGACCTCATGGCCACCACATGACCTTACAGTACATTGAATTTATTTTCTAGTTTCCATCATGCAAGAATAGGTTCGTTTTCAACAAAAGTTAGGGAGATCGAGCGTTTTTTCAATATTTTTGCTATAGAGCGACAAAGCTATCACAAAGTGTTTATTTATACATTTTCTTTGAATGTCTGTCTGAACGACTTGTCAAAATTGATTTGAAAATAACGTTAATATAACTGAACTAAAACATAACTGATATGAGACAAATTGAAATGAAAACATGATTACCTAGGACGAGTTTTTGAATTCATCGATGGATAATGCGCATTGATGATGTTTGTCCATTAGTTAAAGAAAGATACAATGCTTATCGATGCATCCATCGATGAATTTAAAAACTTGCCCCTAGCTGATTGAAAAATGATGTTTGGCCAAAATTCATTCAATAAAGTTTTTCAGAAATTTCAAGGGACCCTAGGTAGATTCGGAGTTTGAACTGAACCTATTCAACCGGCTCTAAGAACCTTGTTGAATGTATGAAGGTCATATAGTTTGTAAAGATTTATTTTCTTAACGTTAGAATAGGAAACTATAAGCTGAATGTGGAAATAAAGGTGCATTTAGTCAACATCATTTTAAAATTGTGTTCAAATATATGTTGGAAGCGAAAGATGAATTTGTTAAATCAAATGGCGTCATTTATACAATGCTAAGTTTAAACTAAAAATCTTTGATGTTACAGTTATATTATTTATGATGATGCTTTTGCTAAGATGAATAAATCTACCCTTAAATGACTCCATAAAGTTAACTGATGAGGTCCAATATTTTTGAGCATTTAACTGACAATCATAAAAGTGGTGTTAAAGTTAAAGTAAGACAACATACAGGGTGTTAATTTGAAAACTTCCCACCCTTAATATCTTCCTTCCAGTAAACAATATGAGTAATCGAAAAAACAGGTCAATTTTATTGTCAAGGGGGACACTTTCACGGACTATTTGTAGCCCTCGTGGTTCAACCCCCTAGGAGGGGTAGATGTTACCCTTAGAATTTTAAATGGGAAGGGGGGTCAAGTGGCACATCATTTTGATGGGCGTTCAATTCTTGTTCCAATGGTACCCTGACTTATTATTTTGTGATGAGCATTTTCCGAAAAATTGCGTTCTAAACTAACAGAAGTAATTATTAGAACGCCTATACTGAGATGCATTATTGTATTGACTCCCTTTAATAAAAATGGTTAGAAGAGTAGGTGGCACCGCTCCAACCCTTGAATGACAGGAATAAATTTATTACGCATGGGATTTTTTATTTGGTGGTTATTTTCCTTCTACACAATAAAATTTAATTTGCGAGAAAGACATTTCCAACATAAAATCTACTTACGCTTATCTTATTAGCTGTTCGAAATGTTGTCCATTTTGCTCTAAACAGTAATACAGTCTGTTTCCGAACTCCCTTCTAACATTACGGAAAACTTCACTAGGAATTGACTGGCATGCTGCTGTAATTCGTCTTTTAAGTTCGTCAATATCAGAAGGTTGTGTTTTATAAACAACGGATTTAAGATGCCCCCAAAGAAAGAAATTTAAGGGTGTTAAATTCGGTGATCTCGGAGGCCATTCAAATGCTCCCCTTCTGCCAATCCATCTACACGGAAATATCTCGTTTAACCACTGTCGGACGGGAAGAAAATAATGAGGTGGAGCACCGTCCTGCTGGTAATGTAACAGATCCTCCTGCAAAAGTTCATTGCCTTCTGCATCAATTTGAGTTTCTAGCTCGTGAGTTATAAGAGGATCGATAGTCTCTTCAAGCATATCAAGGTACAGATTGCCAGTCAAGTTTTCTTCCAGAAATAATGGACCAAGAATGGCATTTCCAAGAATACCAGCCCAAACATTAACTTTTTGTGGGTGTTGTGTATGCCCTTCCCGAAAAATATGTGGGTTTTCGTCACTCCAATAGCGACAATTTTGTCTATTAACATTGCCATTCAGAAAAAATGAACACTCATCGCTGAAACAGATGTTTAACAGAAGATTAGGGATGGTATTTACTCGATGAGACATGATTTCACAAAACTCTATTCTTCTATCATAATCATCCTCGTGGAGCTCTTGAAGAATCTGCATTTTATATGGATGAAATTTATGCATTTTCAATGCTTTTCTTATAGTCTCGCGTGACATTCCCGTCTGTTCTGATACTGATCGTAAGGAGCTCGTGGGCTCTGCAGCAAATGTTCCCAAAACTTCAATTTGAGCTGCTTCATTTAGTACTCTGGGGTTATTTCTTTTTTTATTTGTCACTGAACCAGTTTCGTAAAACTTATTCACCAAATCAAGCACATACCGGTGACTTACATTACAATTTGGATGTCTTTCGTTAAAAAGACATGCCGCCCTTCGTGCGCACTTTCCAACTTCTCCATAAATTACAATCATTTCAATTCTGTCTTGAAGAATGTAAACCATTTTTACACTTTTATACACTTATTAAAGTAATTCCTAAACAGCCCAACAGGTACAACGGTATTCACAATACTACCACATAGTTCAAATTTGCTAACCAATTTTTTGCCGGAAAACAGAAACTTTTTACAGCAAAAGTAGCAAAAAAGGAAGGCTATCTGTACAATTTCTGCGATGACACTTAAAAATTCAGCATTTAATAAACACAACTTTACTACCATCTACGTTTTACTATTAGACTACTTTTTTATGTAAAGTGTTTGGAGCTAATGGCTAATGTTACCCCTAATACAGGGTTGGAACGGTACCACCTAATATTCTAACCAGTTCTGGCCAAACCATGCATCTCAGTATATGCGTTCTAATAATTACTTCTGTTAGTTTAGAACGCAATTTTTCGGAAAATGCTAATCAAAAAATAATAAGTCAGGGTACCATTGGAACAAGAATTGAACGCCCATCAAAATGATGTGCCACTTGACCCCCCTTCCCATTTAAAATTCTAAGGGTAACATCTACCCCTCCTAGGGGGTTGAACCACGAGGGCTACAAATAGTCCGTGAAAGTGTCCCCCTTGACAATAAAATTGGCCTGTTTTTTCGATTACTCATATTGTTTACTGGAAGGAAGATATTAAGGGTGGGAAGTTTTCAAATTGACACCCTGTATATTGAAACTTACCGCATTTTCCCACCTAACATGTAATGTTACAAAATATTGCCACAATATTATGTATGGCTTGCCATAAAATATAATAATGCATAAAGCTCAATATGCTATATTTAAGTTTTTAACATAACAGAATAAACTACAGACAAGTTGTTTGTAAGTTATAAAGCAAGCTATTGATTGAGTTTCAAGTGCAATGTTACATGATCCATGAAAGTTCATTGTAAATGCAACAATACAGAAACTATTTACGAACAATGTGAGTGCAAGTTACATTTGGAACTATCGAACAAGTTCAAATCACAATGTTGAACTGAGTTTGAAATTCCATAATATTTACATCCATACATAAGCTAACTACAAACAATATTGACAGTATTTAGAAAACACAATACACTTTCAATTTTCGATTGCATCATCGCAGAAATATACAAAATGATACGCTAGGACAATTTTAAATGGTAAGTATAAGTAAACTTGAAATAATATTTCATTTACCAGGAATCCAACCAGTTTTGAATTTCCCGGTCTTGATGAGATGCCACCTAACGGGGCGGCCCAGTAACCCATCAGATCGCAGACAAGCACGCGCCTCGCGCCATTTTGATATTGTAAATTATATTGTTGTTGTGTGTAGTGCCTTTGCGTTAGTTTCGTTTTGGATACTTTCATTCGTTCTTAACCTAGGTACCTAAGTAAAGTACATATTCTTCTGCAATTTTGTTTTTTGATTAAGAGTTCACTGAGTGTTGAAGCAGCATAATGGATAATGCTAATAAATTTAAGGCATCTCCATGTAATGTAAGACGATACATCAAATATTATTTTAGGTTAGGATGGTCTGGTATGCTCATTCTGCATTTATTAGGGGAATGTTTTTTTTCTCCTTATATTGCGAATAAATCTGGTAGTAGTGTCAATTTGAAAGGTACTGTTACATTTGTAAATGATATGGAATACTTTTACATCTAGATTTTAGTTGCAGATTTTTCAATATATTGGAAGCTAGAATGAAAAGTTTTGTGTTGGAACAAGTCTTGAACGTTTCTTCACAAATCATTGTGCCATGTTTTGCAATTGGATCAACAAAAAAGACAATTTCAGAATCAAAGAATTGAAATCTGAACAAATTTCTAAATTCGAGTCAGTTCAATTTGAATATAAAGCAAATATGTAAGTACAATAGTGTCATAATCAAGGACAAGTTCAATTCTACATTCTGTATTGAAATAAGACCATAATTGTTGTTGACTAATTATATATTTATTTATAATATTTGTGTTCCAGATGCAGTGAGAAATTCATCTCCATGCATCAGAGATGATGCATTTCAAATAAATGTGATGCCTTGGCTACAATTCGCAAAAACACGTTACTTGTAGGGTTAGGTAGTAGATGGAGATGTCGATATTTAAGATACACATTCAATTCCATGATAATTTTGTTTCAGGTACCTGATAAGGCGAAACAGATTTTTCTTTTAAATATGACATTTCAATATGAGTACTTATTTGTTTTTTTGTGATATTTTAATTAAAGGTTTCAATATCAATTTTTTGTCTTTTTGATCTCCAAGATTTGAATGGACATTCAAATTAATAGGTATCATTTCAGAAGATTTTTTGGGTTGTCACTGCTTGTTTCTGAAAACTAGGAAATGATGAATCTGATTTCCATAGAGGACACATCAATACTGAATGATCTGTCTCCCATGAAGATTGTATTCATTTTCTATCAATATTAGTAGCAAGTAGTGAAAATTCAAAAATTCTTCAGTAGCGAACAAACCTACTGGAACGTAATTTATGAAATCTTACTGTTATGTTATGGAAAGGAATAGAGAAAATTGGTGGTAAGTTGCTGCTATATAAAAATATTGAATGTTACTTTCCACTAATTTATATTCTCTGTTGCGGTAACCTTGCTGCAATTACTAATTATGAAAGATTACATCCATCAATCCATTTCAGTAGTTGCTGCAACATAGTCATAAGACGTCATTTTCAATATCACATTTGCAATTTTCCTGTTTATTATATGCAATGTTGCAGAAACCTTGCTGGAATAATTGATAATGGCATATACCATTTGTAATATTGCTGAACGTCCGTTTCAGTAGTTGCTGAACCTTTGCAGTAAGGTAGCAGAAAACTCTGATGTAACATTACACATTACCATGAAAGGTTACTGAGATATTGAATGAATGTTACTTTGCTTGGTGGGTTGTGGCGTTTGATTTCTGCACCAAACAAATCCGGATTTTTGGAAAAATATGAAAACATGGTTGAGGAGTCTATTTTTGGTAAATTATCGGATTGTCTTTGCACAAATCCGTCATCCATGATCAATGTTATTCACTAGACACTGCCAAACTGATATCACAATATTAAACACCAGAACAAGACAAATATCATACAATTTGAATGTAATTAGTCAATTCGTCTACGAAAAAGTCCTCTCCTCGACATCAATAATCAACCATTTTGTATTTGAACTGACCGGGGGGAGGAGCTCGTTGGATATGACTATGAAGTTCTGGACCAGTGCATCCAACGTGAATTTCCCGCGAAAAAAATATGAATTTTTATGAATAGCAACTTGTGACGTCACAAGTTGTGCGTAAACGAACTATAGTACAGGTTTTCTCCAAGAAAACATAGTTTTTCGAAAAAAACGCTTCTACAGGATGATTCAGCGTGTCACAAAGTACAAATTAACAGATTTTGGAAAAAAAAAATTTCCGATTCCTCATGGTCGGTGATTTTTCTGTGCAGTTATCTTGTCTATTATCTCCCATGCAGTTGCAGAAAGACTCTGTTTTTATTCGTGCACAGCTATGCCTTAAAGACAATCTTTGGATTTTTACCCTTAAAATGTCAATTATTTAACTTTGTAATGAAAACTTTGTTCCAAAGCCAAATTTTCATAAGAAAACATTGTCGACACTATTTTTCAGGAGACCATTAATTTAAAAAGTGGCTTTTCGATTTGAATGAGAGAACTATCCTTCACTGATGAGTGGCAAGAACCATGAAACATGTACGTAGGTGTTCCCCTATTTAAATCGAACAATAATTTCAGCTATGGTTATTTAAAAAGCTCTGCAAAGTAGTTCTCGTAGAAAACTTAGCCAAGAATCTAACAGATATGATTCAACGGTTGTAGGGGGCCAGTAGATGTTTTCTGTTGGAGACTTGTCGACGAATATACCTATTGTATAGGCTAAAGCAGAAGACTGGATTAATTGACCCATTTTTCATTACTAAAACTTTGTTCTTTAGGGAGTACTTTGTGAGTAGATGATCTACCTATGTTCTGCCTTCAGAAATACTCGGAGGTTGGCTAGACGAGATCGGTAGAAGTCGGGCGCTCGCAGCTCTGCGTTCAGTGTGTGACGTAGTCCAGCTGATCCGTCGTGGAGATAAGAGTTTTGCTAGTACCCAGCGTCAAGTAGTGAAAATGGATTAACATGCATGAAAATAAAATGAAAAAAAGGATGTTGATGTGTGGGGATCGAAGCGCGGCGAACCAACAATCTTCGGATTACGAAGCGCACGTCTACACAACTAGGCTATGAGACCTCGTTGTAAATGTTTAATCATAGCTCGATGCACTGCGTTCAGTTATGACGTAGTCGATATAGGTCCAGCAACTGATTGTACTGCATGAAGCGCGCGATGTTGCCAGTTGTAAAATAAATGGTGTAGGTTGACTGCATTTAGATGTTGCCGGTTGAGGTGGAGGCAGCCCACGTTCATGGTGTGACGTAATCGAGCTGATTCGCCGCGGCGATAAAGAGTTTGCCAGTACCCAGCGCACAATTGTAATACGATGTTGCCAGTTGTAAAACAAATGGTGTAGGTTGACTGCATTTAGATGTTGCCGGTTGAGGTGGAGGCAGCCCACGTTCATGGTGTGACGTAATCCAGCTGATTCGCCGCGGCGATAAAGAGTTTGCCAGTACCCAGCGCACAATTGTAATACGATGTTGCCAGTTGTAAAATAAATGGTGTAGGTTGACTGCATGTAGATGTTGCCGGTACATCATTTGAGAAAAAAAATACAGGGTGCCTCATAAAAGTGCATCGTGATGGGGTTTGTCATTTAAGAAAAAAATATATACCAGGTGTACCAACGTGCCAGTTGAGACAAAAAATATATACAGGGTGTTTCATAAACGTGCATCGTGACGGGGTCCGTCATTTTTAAAGTGCGATTTGGGAGTACAGTTGTCATAAATATATATACAGGGTGTACCATCATAGTATTTAAGCGAAAAAAACATGGCTGATGCCATACAGGGTGTACCAACTAAACATTCAAGAGAAAAAAACGTGGCAGCTGTCAAATTTGGTATACCGGATGTCTCAGAATACATCGATTAAGAGAAAAAAAACATGGCGGCTGTCAAATTTGGTATACCGGGTGTCTCAAAATACATCGATTAAGAGAAAAAAACATGGCTGCTGCCATACAGGGTATACCATCATAGTATTTAAGAGAAAAAACATGGCTTCTGCCATACAGGGTGTACCATCATAGTAGTTTAGAGAAAAAAACATGGCTGCCGCCATACAGGGCGTACCATCATAGTATTTAAGAGAAAAACATGGCTGCTACCATACAGGGTATACCAACTTGACATTTAAGAGAGAAAAACATGGCAGCTATGAAAATTGGTATACCGGGTGAACCAACGCAACATTTAAGAGAAAAAAACATAGCTGTTTGTCAAATGACATAAGACAGAGAAAAAAAACATGGCAGCTGTCAAATTTGGTATACAGGATGTCTCAAAATACATCGATTAAGAGAAAAAAAACATAGTGGCTGGTTGTCAACGTATATACAGGGTGTCCCACGACGTTTGAGAGGAAAAACATGGTGGATCATTAAAAGAAAAAATATGGCTGCATGAGTGATGGATGAACGCGTCAATGGGCATATGGAGATTCGAAACAACTACTTGCCCATGCAGAGATTGAATTACATCCGACATCTAAATGTGTAATAAGAGGACGTTTGGACCGTTCATTTGGGAAAAAAACAGAGCGGAGTCTGATTGGTCAAAGCTCATTATAGTTGTACAGGGATGTCTCACAAATTTTTCCATTTGGGTGAAAAATATATATACAGGGTGATTCAAAATCCTCAGTCTTAAATGTTAAATGGGAAAATGGATTGACGAAAAACTTACCATTGCGGAAAAACATATACCGAGTGTTTCGAAAAAATATCACTGGAAATAGAAAAAGATGCGTAGTCGTTTAGAGTGAAAAAAAAAAACATGCCGGCCATTTGACATCATCATAAAGGCATTATTTTTGGAAAGTATGTTAGTGCCATTGGGTAGTTGAAGTAATCACCAATAGAATGGTATCTGAAGAGTACAGACAGAAGGTTGAGGATTCTTTCGTTCCAAAAAACAACTAAAATAACAAACACTAAAATGTGTAAAAAATTTGACGAATTCAGCGGTTTTCACGTTCCAAAAAATGATTAAAATTACAAGCGTTGAAAATTCACTTTTACATGTATTTCTTATGGAGATTTGACATTTCAGAATTGTTCAAAATTATCGTTTTCGCGTCCCAAAAAACAAGTAAAATTAGAAGCATTACAACACGTTAAAAATGCAACGAAAACATGTGTTTTCATGTTCGAAAAAACATATAAAATTTCGAACGCCGAATTACATAAAATATGTAACGAATACATGCGTTTTCGTGTTCCAAAAAACAAATAAAATTACGATCGCCAAAAATTTACTTTTACATGTATTTCTTATGGAGATTTGACATTTCAAAATAGTTTAAAATTATTGTTTTCGCGTCCCAAAAAACAACTAAAATTTCGAACGCATAATTACATAAAAAACGCAACGAAAATAGACGTTTTCGCGTCCCAAAAAACAAGTAAAATTAGAAGCGTTAAAGCACGTAAAAAATGCAATGAAAATAGTCATTTACGCGTCCCAAAAAATGATTAAAATTACAAGCGAAAAAAATTTACTTTTACATGTATTTCTTATGAAGATTTGACATTTCAAAATCGTTCAAAATTATTGTTTTCGCTTCCCAAAAAACAAGTATAATTGAAAGCGTTAAAACACTTAAAAAATGCAACAAAAATAGACGTTTTCGCGTCCCAAAAAAACGAGTTAAATTATAAGCGTTAAAACAAGTAAAAAATCCTATCAAAAAGTACCAGTTATCACACTTATATAGTAAATTTTACTAAACTGCACTTAGCTTTAAGTATTTTGGTGGTTATGAGGCTTCAACTACTTGCACTCAGTTCTGGACGTTTTGTAGTTATTATTAAAAATTACTATTTAGTTATCAGTTTGTATAGTAAATTTTCATAAAGTGAGGTTAGATAGATGAATCGAAAAAAAAAGGATGGCAGGTGTGGGATTCGAACCCACGCTCCCTTTCGGGAATCGCAACTTAAAGATAACGCCACAACGCCTTAGACCGCTCGGCCAACCTAACTTATAAGTATACATAATGAAATGTTGGTATTGTAGGATAGCGTGAAAAATTCAAACATCGTGAATACAAAATGTATTAAGTATTTTTATCCCGGTAATATATCACATAGCCATTTGTAAAGAATATCTACGTTTCGGAGGCTGCAATTGTAGTTGTTGCGGCGACTGCGACGAATGTATGCATACAAGGTGAGATGCCATCATTGTTGCTGAATGTGGTAACCATCCAAAACGTATTATCATAATCCTCCAAGTTCACAACTCGTGTAAGTAGGCCCAACTGGTGAAATTTGGCAGTAAGATAGTTACGTTTTTGAAGTGGGAAAAGTCGACCATTTTTCTTCAATAGTTGATGTGTTGAGTGATCTTTGTACCAAGGTTTTTTGTATACAAATTGATGAGAACGTCAATACACACAAAAAAACGCGACCAAAATAGACGTTCTTCGCGCTCCAAAAAAATAGTAAATTTAAAAAGCGTTTGAACTCGCAAAAATGTGAACAGAAAATACGTTTTACGCGTTTCAAAAAAGATAAAAAATACGAACGTCAATTCACGCAAAAATACGTACAAAAATAGCCGTTTTCGCATTAATTATAATGACGAAAATTGAGGCATACAAAATACACGTTCACATGTATTTCTTATGTAGATTTGACATTTCTAAATTGTTTGAAATTGACGTTTTTACACGCTAAAAATAAGATAAACGTCAATTCACTCAAACAATATGACCAAAATATACGTTTATTACGTTCAAAATTGAAATTTTAAAAGCGCAATTCATGCAAAAATGAGTATCACTACATGTTGAGCTTACGTCGTGGACGTAAAAAAGGTAAGACCTTCGGTCGGTAGAGATTATTTCTATTGAACAATCCATAAAGAAGCATGAGTTTTCGTGATTTCGTGTATGGTGATAGTGGCCACAGAACGGATCTTAGAGGCACAAAACAAAACTCGATTATTACAACCGTTGAGTTATTATCGCATTTCCTGTGAGCGAAAACCCAGAAATGAAAATGTTATTCACAGTTATTTTGTGACCAATACCGGCATCATTTTAAGTATGTGTAGTTTGTAATTCAATATGATATGGATTATGTTTGAAAGTACAGAGGATTTTGAGCTAAGTGGGTTTCAGTTAATCATGTAGCAACGTAGTCCAAAGATGACAATAATTGATCATTCAGTCGAGAAAACATAATTTCAGCAAATATCGTGTTTTATTATTGGAGTTATCACCATTGTGTGGTTTAGGGCGAGTAGATGTAGTATGTCTATTCTGTAGAAATCAAGGTCAAGCTAACCAAAACACCAGGATGGACATTTCAGCAAATTTTTGATACACCACTGTGAATCTGCCGTAATTTTGGGGATCCTAACTCCCGGTTACCTCATAGAGAACATCCTAGCAAATTTTTGATACTCTACTGTGAATCTACCGTAATTTGACCCTAACCACCCGGGTACCTCATAGATAACATCCTAGCAAATTTTTTCCACTGTGAATCTGCCGTAATTTGGGGGTCCCACCGGGCCATAGAGAACATCCTAGCAAATTTTTGATACGTTGAATCAAGGATCCCCGGTACACATCTCTAACGAATTTTCGACAACCAGCTGAGATTCACTGATATGGATTCATGTTATAGAAAAAATGTAGTCTTCATTATTCTTCCCCCCGCCCACCATTGTGAATATCCTATTTTTTATGTGCCATTGTGGATCTGTCGTATTGAAGAATACCCCGCCACCATTGTGAGCATGGTTATTTTTTTATATGCTATTATAAATGTACTGAAATTGAAGATCCTCCTCAATGTAGTCTTGAGACACCCAAAATTCCAGGGAGGACAAATTTGTAATGCTACCGAATTGAGTATCCTCAGTATCATATGAGTTATAAAATTGTAGGCTTCATCATTCTGTTTTTTAATAATGTGAATCTGTAAGAATTGAGATGTATCGCCCTTAATATTATATTTTGGTACCTAAGTTGAGTCTAAATATCACAATGTGCCATCAATAATAATATATTCCTGGAATAATTATATCAATTACGAAAAAAGAAAACTAATCTGCATTAAAATATATCAGTATAATTTTGGAGACGACCCTGTAAACAATATTTCACTATTTCGGCAATTATAAATCAAACGCTACTGCTTTTTAGTATTTTATACAATTGATCCTGACAGATATATCACATCCGAAATCAGGTCTGAAATATATTCGGTATTCTTATGATTTATAAAAGTCCGTATCCAATTTCAGTCGCATAGAAACCAGGTTTAAAGTGAAAGCAAGCGGTATTCGCTGGTTTGAATAATTTAGATCGCAGCGTGATTACAGTTATGTAATAGCAAGTTATGGAATAGAAAATGAAAGTGGATTGTATTTTTACAAATTCAGTAGTCGTATACAGGGAGATTTATATATATAAGCTATAGAAAATTGAACTTCAGTTACATTCAGTGTTCCGTGCAGAAATAGTAAGTTAACATTTTTTAGAGTTTGGGGATAATTGAAATTGTTGCATTTTTTCAGGTGTAATAAATAAATATTTTCTCATCATAAAAAACTGGACAACTTACATAACTTTTTTTTAAAAACTTGGTTGGAAATATGACGAATTGCGAAAAATTGGTAATAATAATTTCTATATTTTTTTAAAATTATTATTATATAAACATTTTTTAAGGTTCTAAAACTGTTGAAAACAAGTGAAACTTCATTCATTCCAATGAAAGTAACACCTTAATCAACTGGTTATGACATACGTACTCCAACAGATTTTTCTATTTCGCCTAGGGAAAGATTACTCGTAGACAGTTTGTTAAAAATGCAGCTTCCTACTGGAACTTATGGGAGAATAGGTCCTAGATCTGGTTTGGCTTTGAAGTTTGGGATAGATGTTTTTGCTGGCATGATTGACCAAGATTATCGGGGAACAATTAGAATTTTGTTATTATCTCAATAATGATAATAATAAATAGTATTAGTAGTAAACTGGACATTGAGAAGAGCAGACATATTGAAGAAAAATGGCTTTATTGAAATCAAATTTTATTATTTTGGTAGCTATTGTTAATAACATTCTTTATACAAATGTGCCCAAAGGAGCTCAGTATGTAGCAATATGTTTTGATATGAAAAAAATGAAAGAAGAATGCAACCGGACATCTTGGGAATTATTAGGCTCATCACAAGAAAATTATGGGCAGCTATCTGTTTTCAAAATTAGTATTCCAGAAACGAACACAAGAACCTTCAACTATAAATTAAAAATAATATTTCCCAATAATTCTGAAGTCGATCAAGTAGAATGGCAAACTATGAATTTTAATAAAACGAATAGAAATACAGCTACGCAATTAGAAACACAGGGACTGTTTTTTATGTCGTGTATGACCTTGGTTTTAGTAATTATTATATTTTTAATTATTGTTAGAAAAATGGTAATGTTGAAAAACCAATCCTTTCACCAGATAATTAATTCTTGATTATCCTTGTACCACTTGTAATTTTTTTATCTCACTTTAAATGTCAATAAAAATTTAATGGAAAGTGATTGTTTGAGTAAACCTTGAGAAACCGCTCCTATTTCTTATTGATATAAATAGACAATGAACTAGCTATTAAGTGTTCAAAATGAATTTACTTCAAGATAAACAAGATACCTTCTTGAGTGAACGAAAATTTTATTTAAATGCAGGTAAATCAAAGTTTGTGTCGGTATGTCTATCAGTGAATCTGGGGTATACCGCTTGTATTGTAATAGCAGACGATGAGACCAGGACGTTGGTATTCAGCGAGAAAGAATGGACAGAATTAGTGAAAAGCAAGGAAGCAATTAGTAATTTGTTGGAATCCCTGGAAAATGAGAACTGTATAGACATGGGAAAATATGCCGTGGAATATAAACCGGTTCAATCGAATAGTGGAAGGATATACACTGGTGATGCAAGTATTCGTTTAAATAGGGAATCACTATCAAAACTATGGCTCTTGATTCCTATTTTGTAATATAGAATGGATGTTTTGAAATCACTAAGATTTGATGTGATCATGAATATTCTTCAATTGTGCGTGAAAAAAGATATGATTAACACTTCAGTGGAGGTACTTGAAACAATAAAAGAAATTAATCCTGAAGTATACACTCTTGGATTGGAAGTAGCATATAATCATCCACACCTTCTTCAAGAAAATCAATTAGATTATATTTAGATATGGAAAAAAGGTAACACTTGGCAAAGTCAAGATTAATTTGCTGTACTCATGGAAATATGCTTACCAAGCAGCAAGACACGGCCCGTGGGAAGAAGCAGGTCGTGATCGAATCAGATTCGAGCGTCGCATCAAGGAATCGGCCACATGTATAAATCATATTTTGGATATTAATCATAGAAATAAGGTGTACGAAAAAATAAAATACTTATGTTTATAATTTTTTTATTATTTAACTTCATTATTAGCATCTCTATAATACAATATCATTTTTATTCAACCAGGAATTGTGGGATGAATCCATCCCTAAGAATTTAACGTACAGCTTGTTTCCTTTTTTTACGAACAACTTTTTCAACCAGGTAAATATCAGGGTACTTGGCTTTTTGTAACTCCTCAGAATAGAATGATCCCTTTATTTCATCTTTTCTAGTATCTTCCAAAATATATGTTGTGAGAATGGTTAATTTAACTCGCTTAACGGTGAAAACTTCTGTGGTCCAATTTGGAGTATATGACTTACTGAAGGCATGTCGATATTTAGATATCCGAACGTGGTCTCCTTTCCTAAATCTGGTTTTCTTGGGGTCAACAGTTTTCAGATGTCGAAATGAATTGACAAATTTGGCATTTTTATCATATATTCTACTTGGTATTGCTTTAGTTGTGGAATGTTTGGTGTTGTTGTATTTTTTTACAATTTCGGGAAGAATGTTAAGCCATTTGTAAGATCCCTGATGACTGAATTGCTTCCATAGTAAAGATTTCAATGACCTAATTACTCTTTCAACTATACTTGCCTTCAAATTTGAAAAAGTACTATAATGATTTATACCATATTCTTCCATCAGATTTTCAAAGTCCCCATTGTAAAATTCTGTCCCAAAGTCAGTTTGAAGGTTTACCGGTGTGGTGCTCATTTGTTTTAATACAGATTTCATAGCAGCGGTGATATCTTTTCCTGTTTTTCTTTTTTCTGGCACAGCCCAAACATATTTACTAAAAGCATTGATGACTACAAGAATGTAATGATATCCTCTGTTTTCTTTCTCAAATTGATTCATAATAGCCAAATCAGCCTGTATGAGGTCATGTAAATTTTTAATTACAACATGTCGCCTTTTATAATTAATTCTCACAGGCTTATGGAGTTCTTCTATGATTTGAGCTTCACTCATTTCTAACCAACGGACACTGTAATAATATCTCAATAAGAATTGTTGGAGTTGTTCCTAGTTTAAATATCATTTCATCCCCTTTGTGGATGGACTTGTTTGTTAGTTGATGAAATTTGTAAGATGTCAGATTATTAATCCAAATTTCTGCATCATCATCATTATTATAATTTTTAATGCTCTCTATCTTGGCAGACATGAGGAATTTGAATTTGATACTCCCATTGTCTAATACATAATATTGTTTATTTGGACTATTTTTTTTCTCACCTCTCAAACGAATTAAAACTTTAGCGTGAAAATCTAAAGTATCACATACATAAAATGGGTAACTGAATTGTGGTGATTTTGGTGATGGTGAACCTAACACATCACCGTCTTCTTCAAAAGAAGTATTGGGTTGTAAAAAATGCTGAATGAATCTGTTCAATGGCATTGTAAAACACTTTGTTATTGCTCAAGAGAGAGGGAGAGAATATGAAGGTGTGTGTGTGGGATCGTTAACAATTCAAATGTGAATAAAGGGGGGAAATCTATGATATAAATATATATATATATATTTCAATTGTAGAAAAAGCAGTACAAAAGAATTTGTTGTATTTGTAGAGTTACTAAACTACGGTACTTATCATTCAAGTTTTTCTTGAGCAGACCTATTAAAAGTAGGTTAATTAGCGACCCGTATGGAGAGTTAAATTCACCTGTGCGAGAAACCTTTAAAAAAATGGAATTATTTGGAGAAGGTAAACAAGATGAGCGAATTGAATCGTTTGAAAAGAATCAACCCAAAGAAAAGAATTTAGATGATAGTGCTTGTTATTTGGACAACATTATGAATTTTGAGGAGGAGAAAAATTGGGAGGAAAAAGTATTTAAAAATGTCAAACGTTTTTCTTCAAAAAATAAATATATAAAATCATGAACGGTGTATTATTTATTTTGCTCCAAATGGCACTGCATTACAAATTCAATGAAAAAATAATTTGAAGTAAGTTTATGTGGTTGCTGGAGGAAGAATTGCATAGTATCACCTTTGTTCAGAATGTTATCCGTCAACAAATTATACAAAGAATCGTTTTGATTTTGGTAGAATATTTGTAGAGAAGAGGGAAAACATTGAATATTTTCAACTTTACCTGTGTCAGGAATTGTGTAAATAGTAGTATTATTGTTATCTAAAATATAGTGAGTTTTACTGGAAGAAAGGTTTTTGCTACCACGAATAGTCAATATATATTTACTATGGAATTTGGAAGGTTGACAAATAAAAAATGGAACATCTGTTGGCTGTGGGGCAGTGACAATGTCTTTTGAAGAAGCGATGGTTGGGGTGAGAAAATGTTGATTGAATTTGTTCAGAGGCATTATGAATACTAATACAAAATATTGAAAGTCTATGCTTTTATAAAATTATTTTACCTTCACGTAACTCTTCAATAATCGAAATAATTTCATTGTTGTGACCAGTAGTGTTGCCAGCTGTTTCAGAAGCAACAAGCAAACGTAATCTATCCACAAGTTCATTGTAGTCATCAAAATATTTATAATCGATAGGTTTATTATCAAATCTCATCATCACTGTCATTTTACCACATCTTTTTGTCATATGTCTGGTGAGTACGCCTCTAGATAAAGATGATGATATTGAACCAGATCTGGATGAAGATGTTGGTATTGAACCAGATCTAGATAAAGATGTTGGTATTGAACCGGATCTAGGACGAGTTTTTGGTAAATGAGGTTTTATTATGTAAAGATATTTATCCTTGATATCTTCAGGAAATTTTCTAATAGGTAAATCTGCATTATTGTCACGACGATAAGCATTAGTTCTTTTCATTATATCTACATAGTTTTCAGCGTCTTTTTTAGTGTAAATTATGGGTTCTTTTAGAAAAAGTAACTCATAAAGGCCAACCGTTCCATTGTAAGTAATACCTTTTATATTAGCATTTGCTCCCATGAAGTTCACTTCTGAATCACCTACATAAAATTTGTCTTCTACCGGATTATGGAAAAGCCCCAAAATATGATCATATTTTCCTTGAGTATCTTTTATCATGCCTTCAATATAGTCTCTGGGTACTGGTGATTCAAATTGATCTAAGTATTCCCGAAGAACATCTAAATTTGTGATTGTCTGATAAAATTGTGAAAGGGTATCATCAATGAATTGATCTTCTCTTATTATATCCGGTGTTAATCCTTCCTCTTCATCGCGTGTTTCATAAGTTTCTTCATTCCTCAAAAAACTTGGCATCTCCGTAGTAGTAGGAGTTACATTTTCAGAACTTGGTGATAAAAATGTTAGTTTATTATATGATTTTGGTGTTTTCGTTGTTGTTGTCTCCAATTTTTCCAATTTTTCTGGTTTGATGTGTTCCGCCGCAGCAGCCGCAGCAGCCGCCGTCTCGCCCATTGTGGAAGCCAATTGTTTCAGAGATTGAGTAATGGGTTGATATGATTTTTCCAATCGAGATTGGGATCTCGCTGTACTACCCTTTATAATTTTATACTTTTTTCTAAGTGCGTGCCTGGCTCGCACAAGCTGCTTTGCTAATTGAGGGTCCATTTTAACTACTGATATTTCATTTTGAAAGTTTATCTTTATATAGAAATGTATGTATCGAAGCCTTTTCTATACCTACCCGAAGACAAATCACAATCTTCATCAATTACAAAAAAGTCAATTTTTTTTTCCAACAAGAAGAAGCTACTTCTTTAAATTTTTTAAAGTCCATATCAATATTTGCATGATCGTCATAAATATGCTTCAAATTGTTCATGTCCTGTGGAAATATGATTAACAAATTGGCATTGTCGCGAATGAGTTGTTTCGGTATGGCGGAATATGTTTGACAAATAATCAACGAATTTGTTTCAATGTTATCGGCAGAAGGTACATCCTCATTATTGCTGTATTCATAATATCCAATTTCATCATTGAGTGGTTGAAGCAAAGCACGCAAATACTGATACTTGGGCAGATTCAATGATTTCGAGTATAGATGAATATTTTCGAATCTAAGTCCATTAGGATGTTCTATTGGTGATAGCATAACATTAGTTTTACCGCTACCACTACTGCCTACGATCAGCCCCCGCTTGGAATTACCACCGAATAATGCACCGTGTTTTCCCGCGTTTTGTTCAACGTTGATATCATAATTATTGATGGGCAGAGAAACATTTTGTTTTCGTAACTTCATAGTTGTGATTAAAGGTATATAAGGGAGTGCGTTGACATTTATAGCTAATTAGAATGGTAAGATCCAAAAAAGGAACAAGAGTTCATAAAAGACACATAGGAAGAGGTTTTGTAAACACATTAATTGATAAATTACCTTTTGAATTCCATCTGCCAAAATACAATTATTGTGGACGTAAGTGAGTAATTAACTTTATAGAGCGCATTGATTTTTTAAACTTGTTTTTAGCCGGTACTAAATTACAACAACGATTAGAACGTGGTGATCCTGGAATAAATTCTTTGGATACTGCATGTCAAGAGCACGATATCGCCTATTCTAAAAGTAAAAATCTCAGTGACAGACATCGAGCTGACCAAATATTGGAAAACAAAGCTTGGGATAGAGTTGGAGCAAAAGACGCTAAAGTAGGAGAAAAGGCAGCTGCTTGGTTCGTAACGACTGCAATGAAAGGAAAACGTAAACTCGGCATGGGATTGAAAAAGAAAAAATCGACGAAAAAACGAATTATTCGTGCTCCCAAAAAAGGGGGATTCCTGCCATTTTTACTTCCATTATTGGGTGCTCTGGGGGCAGTAGCAGGTGGGGGTGCGGGCATTGCAAAAGCAGTGAGTGACGCAAGAACCAATCGTGAACAAATAGCTGAACAGAAAAGGCATAACCTAGCTCTCGAACAGCAAAAATCAGGAAAAGGATATTATCTAAGACCTTACAAGGGATATGGTTTACGGAAGAAAAAACAAAAAAGCCAAAGGGGTTTCAACAGCAGCAGCTATATTGGGGAAAAAAATAAAATTACCTCGACGTATAATGTCTGATATAGATCTCATCACGTATGCAAAATTATTGAAAATTCCTCATTTTAGAGTTGTATTTATGCGCGATTCATTACCAAAGAGGATAGCGACAAATGGATGTGGTATAGTGAATCTCGATGTGCAAAGTGGGCCCGGTACTCATTGGACAGCATATTCGAAACGGAATAAAAATGTAATCTATTATGATAGCTACGGTAATTTACCACCTCCAATTGAATTGGTGGAATATTTTAAAAGCAATGGTGATGTCATCATTGAATATAATTATAATACGATACAAAAATTCAATTCATATCAGTGCGGACAATATTGTCTTAAATTTTTATATAATCAACACAACTTTTAAATATCACTTCATTTGTTTTTAAAACCTCAGTCATGTCGTATACGTTTACACTTCATACAATTTGTATAGATTGTAATATTGCAGTAGGATCATTTTAACACGGACAACCTGTTCACCTGATACATCAATTTTTTCCACAAGTTCAAAACGGTTATAAAATAGTGGAGCAACCTTTGACCATACTCTATTATCCAGTGAGTATTGAAACCATAAACAACATAACTGTGAGAGTGCTCGATCAAGATAGTAATTTGGTGAATTTTCGCGGTGAAACAATTACTCTTCGTTTACATCTTAGGAAAATTGAATAGATATGGTGTTACAATTTCAACGATTCCATCATCCATACAAAAACTATAAAAAGCAGCAGCGTCGTACAAAGAAGTCAGATGGTTTTTCAATGCCAATGAAAACGTTGTTAACTCCCGAAAATCGCCAATTTTTGAATTCTCTCGGTTTTTACGTTCTAGTATAATGGATTTGTTGAATGTAACAGGAAAACCTTTTAGCGATACGACCATTGAAGATTATCAGTTTCACACATACCAACCATACAATTCTGGAGTCCTCAACTACAATGATGAAGTTAGAATTTCCGTACAAGATTTAGATGCATACACAGTTCCATGCAACAGCCTAATTTACATAGAAGGTAAAATATTAATGGAGAGTGGAGGATGGTTTCCAAAAGATAATAACAAACTTTTAATCGATGATAAGGGAAATTTTAATGTGTGTATACCATTGAAATTGTGGTCGGGATTTTTTGAAGATTGTAGAAAAATTATAATGAATATGAGACAAGAATTAGTTCTCATTAGAGAAAAGGATGACATTGATGCCGTTAATGCGACAGATAATTCGGAAAAACCAAAAATTCAAATCACAAAACTGTACTGGAATGTTCCACATTTAACACCGAGTATTAACGAACAATTACGTTTGACTAAATTAGTTCGTGATAGTACAGAATTACCCATCAAATTTTGAAGTTGGGAATTAATAGAATACTCCAATCTGAATGATTCGACACGTCACAGTTGGTCTGTGAAAACTTCAACGCAACTATTAAGTCCTCGACATATCATTATTGCTTTTCAAGATTCATGTAAAGGTCAAATTTTGAAAGATATGAGTAAATTTAATCATTGTAACTTGACGAATGTACGAGTATTTTTGAATAGTGAGAGATATCCCTATCAAGATTTAAATTTAGATTTTGATACGAATCGATTTACATCACTATATGAAATGTTTGCCAACTTCCAGGAAAGTTATTATCACATTCAAACGAATCAACCCATATTCAACCCAAAAGAATTCAAAGAAAAAGCTCCCGTCATTCATATCGATTGTTCCCACCAAAAGGAAATCATTCAGGGCGGATCTGTCGTTTTGCGAATAGAATTTGTAACATCAAAACCTACAGGAAATAATGTGTCTGCATATTGCCTAATTTTACACGAAAAAGAATTCCATTATAATCCATTGAATAAAATAGTGCGACAATAAGTGTTTGTCAGTCAGTTGACAATGATAACTCAATATAGATGCAGACTAGCTCAATTCCTACTCCAGTTGACACAACTCAAAACTGAAATTGAATATTTGAGAAGAGAAAATTGGTCGAACGGCAATTGGAAAATATTCGAATATGAGATTAGTTATTGATTTTCAAGGCTTCAAAGTGGAGAACAATAAATTTGTAGTAAAAGAATTGGCCTGTTACGATGGTCATCGCCGTATTAGTCATTACTTATTCAAACCACCACTTCCCTTCAACAATCTACCACACGATCTGAAAAAACAAGCAACGTGGTTGATGAAAAACCACCACTACATAGATTGGAATGCAGGATTCACACCTCTTCATCAATTTGAAAATATTATATGATATCTTACTCGAGGAGTAGACGTGGTGTATGTTAAAGGCAGAGAAAAATTCAACTTTATCGAAAAATATTGTAGTTGTAAGGTTTATGAATTGGACGAACATCCTGCACTAGAACGAGAGGACCCCATGTGCTTTTATCACAACAATAATGAAGATAAATGTGTATGTGCTCTATCAAATGTATTTTTTTTGTATACAATTTTTAAAATGAATGATGATAAACAAATGTGTTCAATGAATAATTTTTTTTTAGAAGTTTAGACTTGTTTAAAATTGATCCATAATTCCACTTCCCACTACCACCTCCACCAACATTTTCTTTATATAAAAACATAAAAATGTTTTGATGAAATCAGTACAAGTGTATATGTTGTTGGTATTTCTCTTTCTTTGTCTGCTAATAATTATTTGGAAAAACATGAATCAAGAAGCATGTTACTGTATTCATCCAATGAAGGATCATTGGCATCTCAAACATAATTTACATCACTTCAGTGAAGAAGAATCAGAAAAGTTTCCCATACACTATTTGATTGAGAGAGCACAACCAATAGAACTCTTATATGCCTGGCATAAATTACCAAGCAATTATCGAAATAATTTCAATTTACAAGTACAACTGCCCTGTTTCATCCATTACAACCGACCCGAATGGCGAACTCACGCAGACGGCCCACCAATAGCACAATCAAGGTGTCATTTATGTAAATTAGCTCTTGATCAATTATAATTCAGAAATAAACCAAAAAAATGTTTTCGTTGTTTTTATTTTCACAAAATATTCCATCCTACAATGTGAGTACAATTCTTATAATTAATTAGTGATACATTATTCATCATATCCTTGTCACAAAAGTCAATGAAACGATTGAATTGATGATAGCGATCATGTAAATACATGACACATACCTCGTGAAAAAATCTATGCACTATAGTGACCCCATGGAAGTGTATCAAATGACTTGGGGATTATTATTCGTTTATCATCATGTGGACTAAGAGCAATTTTTGTTTGTTCTATACTGAATACGTTGTGAGCATAGGAACGAATGGTTCGTTGTGTTATATTTTTCTTTTTAAATTCTTTCAGACAAGCAACATAATCCTCGAAAGTTATATTATTTCTTATTACATTCTTTTTAACTCCTTTGGATTTTTTCGTTATACCTAAGTTCTTAATTTCTAAATCTATTCGTTTTTTACTCATACCCTTTTTCAATAATTTTTCTTTCAAACGATCCCAATCGTTTTGAGTGACGAGAGATTTGAAAGCATACATCTCTGAACGGAGACCGGCAAAATGTGTGATGATTGTACCATTTGTCTCATCTTTCATTAAACCAGGTACTTTTTTATTCACTAATGGAATATTATACTGATTATTCTTCTCATAATCAGAGGTATCGAATTTATCGATATGTTTTTTGATTACATCTTGATAAACATCATTACAATTCAATTCATAAATGAAACTGTCCGTGTCTGTGTACATTAACTTCCAATTATCTGATCCAACTGTTGGTAACATGAAATCGTAATGGAAATCATACATACAGAGTTTAGAAATGTCCAAAATTGCCAAACCAATGTAAAGGGGTTTATTAAAAATCAATTCGGCTTTCTTCAATTCAATTGCCATGAAATCTTCATCAAAAACTGTTCTACTATGAAAACGCGGACTAGCAATCAAATTTTTGGCTCCATAATGACCTTCATAAAAATTAACTAATTTAACAACTCTATGGAGCCTTATATTTTCCATTGTTTTCCCGAAAACTGCATTATTGGCTAATTTATATTGTTTTTTTTCGAAATTACTTGAAGCCATAGCCCTTAAACGAGTATTGAGTTCAATATATGGTCGCAACCATTCAGACTGTTTGAATTCCAATACCTTATGTATTTTAGTTGAAATTAAACCGTTTGCCAATGCTTGTTTAAAATTTCTATAATGCAAAATATACTCTTTTTTATGATGCAAATCAGCTATCAACTTTGGTAATTTTGATGTGGGTGGAACTGAATGATCTGCACAAAATGGAGAGTCTTTGTGTTGGTCATGTATAGCTTGAGGATATTCCAAATCAACTTGTAAAATGTATCCCACCGGCGAATCATCTGGAATCATTGTAACATCAATGTTTGTATCTGACCATTTAAAACCTCCAAAAGGTAATGGCTGAGACATTGCCCAACCATATAAGTTGTTAACATCAAGATACAAAAGTGTTTTGTTAGGTTTTGAAGGATCATAGTTGGGCATGTATTTATTGTTGGCCTCCGAGAAACAATTACTACAAACCGAAATCCCACCTCTAATTGCTTTTTCTATAAACATAATCATATCGATATCTTTTAAAATTTGTAATTTACATTTTGTGTATTTCAACATCGCATACCACGTATATCCGGGCATTGTATAATACCATGCCGGATCTAAGTCATAAGGTTTCAAAGCAGTTTCCCTAAAATTTTCCATGACATCTGCAAGTAGCAAAATATCAGTTTTCATGTACAAATCGCTATACTCTCTCAGACTTCCCATTTTGAATGTCTTCCACACATTTTCTGCATGAAGGTAGTCTTCTCTGCACAATTCTACATCATTCAATTTGTTGTAGAATTTTTCAATGTGCGGAAGTTGAGGATCATTCAATTTTTCCACATTATCCAAATAATCATACGGAAATACCCCTTTTCTAGTCAAGAGTTTGAATGTTTCATCATCCAAATCTTTAAATTCAGATTTTAAATTCTGAAAATTGTTCAAACATAAAGTGGATACGAGTTCATCAAGACTTGCACCCATAAATCTAAAAGAGTCTATAAATCTAAATTTTATTCTACTATCACAATCATTGAGAGTGAAGGAAATGTATTTTTCTTTGTTTAATGGAAGCACGCTGAGACAGCCTCGTTTGGCTAAATCTTTAATTAGAAAGTGGGCATCATAATTCGACATATTATGACAAATAACTGGTACAACAAATAATTTTTTAAAATTTAGATTGCACTCCTGATGTGCAAAGCCGCGGAATTGACCCGTGAAATAATGGTAGTCTCTAACGATGACATCTTTAGCCTTGAATATTTTTTCACAAATGTGACAAGTTCCAAAATAAACGGTTCTCGGTTTTCCAAACATTGGCACAATATTGAGTAATTTACCTTCTACAAATTGTGCTTTATTCTTTATTTCAGTAGAAAACCATCTACTATCTTCTCCTTCATAAGTATTAAAATAAGAAAGCGAATTATCATAACAACACTTTAGATAATAGCCCACCGAAAATGCCTTGTGTATTTGATATTTTGTCGTTGTTCGTGATAATTTAGAATTGCATGGTTCAAGAATGGATTCAATATCAACATAGATGACAAAAGGTACTTTTTGCTTGTAAACGTAATTTTTAAATTCTACAAAGTCATATTTTGGAAATGATATTCTACAATCATTCTTCTTCTCACACAAAATATAATGATTTTTTAATTTTTCCACTATAAAAATAATTGAGACAGAGATCACATAAATAAATTTTGTGACTGCTAACTTGTCTTGATATAAGACGTGACAAATTTTAAATCCAACAATAATGAAACTTAATTTCTTGATCTTCAACATCTGGTATCGGTGCAGCATAATCATTCAGTTTGGGAGAATAATTATTTTGAATTATTAGCAAATTGACATGACGTTCTAATTTACTTTTAGTTAACCTCACAGGCACTACTTCATAAAAGGAACTTTTGTCAGTAACATTCAATTCCAACGCATAGACATTCACAGAAATATTATTCAATTTCTCGAATTTATTGATTTGATTCAATTTCATGGGCATTTCTAAACCTTCAGTATTCAGTACAAGATTGTATGGTGGATATGATGATGGATAATTCATATCTCCTGTGGGTGGGTATAAAGCACTAACTATGGTCCAAAAAAATGCATCATCATTATTTTTAATATTAATGCATGCTTTTTTAATTGCAATTTGTAATGGTAGCTTAATATAGGATGTCCCATTACCAATTTCATATTTGTCAATAGCGACTTCTAACAATAAAATTTTTTGTAACGCCCAACCGCTTGATTCTTCAGAAAATTCTGATATTTTATTCAAGATGTAATCAATAATATTTTCTCGGTACCACACAACGAGATCCGTTCCCTGATCTAAAATTCCATTCGGTGTGACAAAATATTTTTGACTGATTATATCTTCTTCACTTCATTGTTTCACAAAATCACCCCAAAGAGTGGTATTCACTTTGAGAAATGGCATTTTCTTTAAAATTTTGTTAATGATTTTTTTAAATAAACTAAATCCATCAGCCAAAAATGCTTTTATTTCTTTGTTTCACATTGATGATCACACCTGTCTTCACTCTGTTAATAAAACAAGAATTTACATCTTCCCAATAAACCTTAGGTTCCTTCTTTGAACCAACCTTTTTACTTTTTACCATAATCAAACATCTCAATCGTTTCAATTGACCAATTTTTTTTATAATCTTACTTTTTTCACCAACTTTGAGTTTCAATTTCTTCAGAGCTTTATTACACACATTGATATGTTGATTAATTGCTTCAATTGCATGTCTTTTGATTGAATTTTCCTTGATCAATTTCAACGTTTCATCAATTTTAGATAGTGTATCTCTAAATTCATCCATAATGAATCATAAATTATTTATAAAAAAAGTAACTCACCTTTACCATTCAACGATTTCAAATGATGCAGCAGGTTGAGGTTTGCCAACGTCTGTGTTCCCTCTGAACACAACCGCGTATTTTCCGGACACGAAATTTTTTATTTGTGGCTTGTAATCACTGGTTACTTGTTGTGGTAAAAACACCACGTTCTTTTCCAATTCGAGGAGGACCGTCTCTCCAAATTTGCTCTTTACTATTTTCACTGAATGAATTTTATTTCGTTCGTTTACTGGCAAATTCTGCAGCTTAATTATCGGTTTTGATTCCTCTATAACAGAGTTAGCATTCAAAACATTTAGATCCATCTGAAAAAGAACAAAAAATAAAAAGCAAATAGAATTTTATAAATTTTATTTCTAATTTTTTGAAAGGCTTTGATTTAAATTTTTGAATGAGCTGGTAGATTTGGTAGTGATGTTGGTGGTGGTGGTGGTGGAGGACGAGGTGATGATTCTCTCTTAATGAATTCAATCTACAAACATTAGTATTGATAAATTTATATGAAAACCGAATTTCAAACTCACGTAAAATTTATTTCTTCTTTCTCTGAAGAAGAATAATCTTCATTCTTATTTCTGTAAAATTATTGTTCAGTTCAAATATAATCAAAACAAAAATGAAAAGAATTGCTCACGAAATTTTATACTGACAACCCATAATCTAAAAAGTAAACAAAGACAACATTTTATTAAGATCAGAGAGTGGAGATTTGTAGGTAGGTGGAAAACATAGAATGTTATATTAGAAAATACTTACTTTTGATTTTTCAAGGAACAGCACAGTTTACTATGATGAATATTGAAGTAGTTTTGATCTCTAAATGAATTTTCCTTCTGTATATACTGTTCATATTACCCACTACATTACTCCCATCAACTTTCAATTCCTGCATTGATTAAAAGTAACCTCGTTCTAATATACCTAATGCAATAATTCAATAGTTCAACATTCACTTTCCTACATTTCAAATAGGCTTACATAATTGATATTATTTATACTTTACTGACCTTTAATGATAATTATTTAGAAATCGACACTCCTAAAGAACGTGAAAGAATTATATGTTTGCATTTCACTAAGAAATTACACCAAATTATGAAGACTACACCTAAAAAACAAATTTGCTACCATGCTCACAATGTTGGCGGGGTATCCTTCAATACGACAGATCCACAATGGCACATAAAAAATAGGATATTCACAATGGTGGGCGGGGGAAAGAATAATGAAGACTAAATTTTTTCTATAACATGAATCCATATCAGTGAATCTCAGCTGGGTGTCAAAAATTCGTTAGAGATGTATACCGGGGATCCTTGATTTACCGTATCAAAAATTTGCTAGGATGTTCTCTATGGCCCGGTGGGACCCCCAAATTACGGCAGATTCACAGTGGAAAAAATTTGCTAGGATGTTATCTATGAGGTACCTGGGTGGTTAGGGTCAAATTACGGTAGATTCTCAGTGGAGTATCAAAAATTTGCTAGGATGTTCTCTATGAGGTACCCGGGGGTTAGGGTCCCCCAAATTACGGCAGATTCACAGTGGTGTATCAAAAATTTGCTGAAATGTCCATCCTGGTGTTTCGGTTAGCTTGACTTTGAATTCTACAGAATAGACATACCACATCTACTAGGGCGATAGGCGTTTATATTTCATATCTTGAATTTGTCCAGGAAATTATGAGTATTATTATTCATTTTACTTCAGTTAGCATCTACAAAAATTTATTTCGTGTTGTCGATTTTCACAATGTTCATTTTGAATAAAGTCCGTTTTGGATAAATAAGTTCATTATTTTTTTTGAGATAGTCAGTTTTATTAAATATAGGGGTTTTCACAAATTATTAGAGTCTAATTTCAAAATAAGATAACATTTTCGTCATATGAGATTAATTATCTGAAATGTGATTGAGTAAAATTTTCATAAAAGTTTTAGCTGTGAGTCATGGTGACGTCATTATTGGTTATTTGATTATTTTATCTACAATAATTTTTTATATAAACATATATTCATAAATGGGAATCACTCTCAAAAGTTCAGCTTTCAAATCAGATAATAAACCTTTATCGGGACATGATACAATATTCGTATAAAAAAATCAAATTCGATGACTTGGATCAAACGAAAACGACACAAAATATCATGAAAATAGTGGTAATAATTATAAAAGAAATTAGATGACGTCATATACAGTATGGACGACTGTACATAAATTATGTTTGCGGTAGATTTCAAGCTTGACGCGTCAGAAGAAATGAAATGAAACGGGATGAATCAACGAAATTATGAAAATAATAATAGTAATAAATATAGAGGTCGGTGCATTGAAATATACGTATGGAAGGGATCAAATTCAACGATTTGGATGAAACGATGAAACGACACAAAAAATCAAGAAAATAATGATGATAATAATAAAAAATGTAGAAGACATCATATTATACAGTATAGAAGGCTGTTAATAAATAATGCTTGCGGCAGATTTCAAGCTCAACGCGTCAGAAGTAACGAAATGAAACGGGATGAATTAACGAAATTATGAAAATAATAATAATAATAGTAATAAATGTAGAGGTTGAAATAAATATGGAAGGTATCAAATTCGATGATTTGAATGAAACGAAACGACACAAAAAGTTATGATAATAATGACAATGAAAATAAAAATGTGGTCGACGTCATATACCGTAGGCGTCCGACGGGTATCAAGCTTGACGCGTTGGAAGAAACAAAACGATATGAAATGAAAGGAAGCGAAAATGAATTAATGAAATCATAAAAATAATTGTGATGATGAGAAATAGAGACAGCGCATAAATTACGCGTTCGACAGGTTTAGAGATCAATGCATTGAACGAAACGTCGCGTCGTGAAAATAATAATAATACTACGAAATATAGAGAACGACAACTAATAACCTATGTGTCTGACTTGACGTGTTAAATAAAACGAATCGCAATGAAACGAAAAGGTAACGTGAAAAATAAAATGCGAACGAGATTCAAAATGAAAAATTGAGGTGAACAAAAAGGTATAGAACGATGGGAAAAGATGCATTCAATGAACAGTTTCATGGACATTTCGTAATCATAGTATTTCTCGAGAGACAATAAAATATAAAAAACAAATGAGACACCAAAGTTGATATTCATTAGATTTGGTTTCAATTAAATAAGTCTCATGCAGTGTGTTAGCAAGAGAGTTTGTGAGAAATAAATCATATAGGAGAGAAATTTCAGTAAGCAAGTTTGTTAGAAAGACACCCATCAAAGTCGTTTAATATCCACCAGTTTTTTTTTTGCAGTGACGGCAGATCTCGTTCATAACTCCACTTTGTGAATTCGATTGCTTCGGGTTTTTTTTGAACGTGTTGCAAGAGTATATAATTCTCGTTCCTATATGAAAATGGTGTTTGGTTGCCTATGAGATGATATCTCTAGGGGGACCAAAAAAATCAACCCTCTATAAAATACATCAATTCCGTTGCCATTCTTTATTCACATTATTTCCAATGACATCTTGGGCATTTTTCTATAAATTCCATTTAAGTTCTTATGGAATTCCTCTGAACGTTTTTGATCTGATTTGAGTATTCCTCAAGGAACCATTACATAATCAGACACCAAATTTAACGTGCGGGTGAAAGGATTCATCAGATTGGTATTCAATTCAACTCAATTCAATTCAGGTGTTGTGTTATGTTCCAATTAAGTAAGCTGGTTTGTGGGCGAGATTTCACTGACAAAGACATCAACTTTGACACAAGATTAGGAGATTCATCAGATTGGTTTCCATCAAACGAAAGTTTCGTGCAGTTTGGTACTATAAAAGTATGTGACAAATACATCACCAACGAAAGGAATTACTTTAAATGGTAAATATTTTCATGTATATCGTATGTTATTGCTTCCCAGTGGAAATGAGCCGAAAGACTTGAGGTAATATCGAGAAGAATATTTTCGACTGAACTATGTATCGATTCAGATGTAAAGTTTCAGCAAAATGAATAATATATTCAGATCATTTTTGTTGAAATTGCTTATAGCCAAAGCACCATTTACAAACTCACCAAACTCACTCAAATAAATAGTTCCAGATGATTTTTATGACAAATATCTTGGCTGAAAACACTACTACGCATGCCCCGTGTGAATGCATATTTTCCTTCGAATTGTCAAAATAATTAAACAATAGTGATCATCGAAGAAGGAGTTCAGAATTGGTTTTCTCTTCAAAGTTATATATTGCCAAAAAGTCCACTGCTTGAATAGCTGAAGAGGTAATTCCTTCTATCGAAAAAACGGAGTTATACAGCGAATTGGAGTTTTAATAATATTCCTCCAAAAACACTCGAAGACATAGCCTGTGCGGGTGGAAAATGGTTGTAAGTATTATTATTTGCCAGGGCGCACCAAGTCGACTTATTCACTTTACAGCTGTAGGAAAACTCGGATAACTTATCCCACCACCATTACAAAAACGAACATGTGAATTACAAGAACAAAATCAAAAATATCAAAATATCAATGAGGATTTGAGAATTCAAGCTAAAAGAACCATGTAACAATTTGTTATTCAAGGATTAGCACAACGAAATATCCAAGAAAATTAGGTAGTTCAGACGAAATATACATGAAGTTGATAGTAGAATAGTTCCAGAATCGTCAAATCAACCAAAAAAAGACTTGTTATGAATATGTGCCAAACCGAAATAACTCTTTGAAGGAAATGCGAAATCACATTATACAAAAATATCAAGAAATTCCTTGAGGGAATAAAGGTGCATGACAAAACAATACGGATAGTTGAAATGTGCTAAAAAATTTTCTTTAAATACACCACTCCGATAATGAGTCTTCGGAACAAAATTCAAGAGTTGCATTATCACCGATGTTACGGCTTTAAGTTTGTCAACCGTACAAAGACAGAAATCGAATGTTTGAGTGAAGAAGACTAACGTAAAAAATATTGTAATAATTGTGAATATTTCTTTCAAGTGTCGAAATTTGAAAGTAATCTCGAGATTTCACGGCTGGGAAGATTATTCTGTTTCAACTCAACAGGCATTGTGGTATATGTTTCAGTGGAGTGAGTTGGTGCATGAGCAAGATTTCATCGACGAAGGCACCAAATTTGATGTGTGTTAGTAGACAAATTTGTGAGAAATATATCACCGACGAGAGAATCTTCTTCAATAAGTATCAAGATGACTTGAAATACTTCCAAGTGAATTGTAAGAGTTGTCCGTAGGTGGATTTCATGGGCGGAAATACAATTCGCTTACAATTCAACATTGTGTTATGGTTGAAATGTACATATCAAAGTCGGAAAAAAAGTGAGGTTAGATAAATCGAAAAGGATGTTAGGTGTGGGATTCGAACCCACGCTCCCTTTAGGGAATCGCAACTCAAAGACAACGCCACAACGCTTCAGACCGCTCGGCCAACCTAACTTATAAGTATACATAATGAAATGAAATTATAAGTACATATTATTATGATATGTGGGATTAGGTGGTTTCTGATTAATCTGTTTTGTTATGACAAATAAAATATAAAAAAGTGAGGTTAGATAAATCGAAAAAAGGATGTTAGGTGTGGGATTCGAACCCACGCTCTCTTTCGGGAATCGTAACTTAAATACAACGCCTTCGACCGCTCGGCCAACCTAACTTATAAGTATACATAATGAAATGAAATTATAAGTATATATTATTATGAAATGTGGGATTAGGTGGTTTCTGAATAATCTGTTTTGTTATCACAAATAAAATAGGGAAAAATAAAATCCCGAGATTGAATTGAGAAATTTCATTTACACATAAACATATAAACAGATTTCAGTGCTGTAGGTTGAATCTTGATTTATAAATATTTTGTCTCTGTTGGTCATTTAGAATAGGTGTCAATAGCTTTTCAGCATCTCCAATACGTCTCTTGAAGTGAATTCGATCAATTGCAAAATGTTCCCAAAATTTAGTTCGTGATTTTTTATAAGCAGAAATCCGCGTGAACATGTAATGGATTTTGTTGTGTTCTTCTCGTATAGTAACGTTTTTCATTGTGAAATTGGGGTTTTCGGAAGAAATTATACAAGGTTTTTGTCAAGCTTCATCTTTGGATAGTATGTATGCTAATGCTTTACGCGAATATTCATTTCAAACAAAAACTCGTGTATGATTTATGTAATAGATGAAAAAATTGTACTTTTGAAAAATGTATGATGTAATAAAATGCTAAATTTCAATATAATTTTTTATTCATATCAAATCAAGGTGTGTGTGTGTGTGGTTACAATAATAATTCATTCATAAAAAGAAATCAGTTTCGACAGCATATCTTCTAAGTCATCCAAAAGTTTACTACTCGGACATGGAATATCGAACATATTCCAATTGAAGTCTCCTACTTCAATAAGTCTTCTCTGGAACTCATTGTACTTAAAGTAAGTATTTTCTTTAAAAAAATATATGTGACCGTCCATATAGCGAAATGCTGTAGTGATATCATCAGGGATGTCTGGAAAAGCATCTTCAATGCGACCTCTAGTGATTATTGCTTTTGCAGTGAAATCCATCCCATTGCATTCAATAAAGGACGCATTGTTATAGAATACGTAAGATTTCCCTGCATACGTTTGAAAGAGGGCATTTATTCTAGAATTTGGAGGTAGAGAGGGAATTTCGATATCTCTATCGATTTGTAAGCTGGGGAATGCACTTGAATAAAATCTATTTCTGCTGGCAACTAATGAATTACCAGTACCAGTTTGGAAAATGTGATCTATACCATTGGTAGCCACTTCATTGGGTAGATAATCCATGAGTTTTTCAGGTTCAGTAATTTTCTTTTTCTTATCCTTAATATCTACTTTCCAAAATAAATCCTTCACAATAATATATAATCAAAAGCTTGGAAAGCCTGGGGAGTACGCCAAAAACATTGAATTTGGTGGAGATGTAACTTCACATAAATTTTTACTAACTTCAGGTGAATGATGAAGGTGGTGTTTACATATAGTAAGAACTGCAGGAGAAGTTCTGAGAGTCGTGGTAGTTATCCGGGTTGCAGAAGAAATTTTACGTGTTGTGGTGGTTGTCCGGGTAGTAGTTGTAGATGGAGGTGTTTTGCGGGACGTGGCAGTTATCCGGGTAGTAGTTGTAGATGGAGGTGTATACTTAGGTATAGGAACAAATTGATTCTTCCTACCATACAGCACCTCAAGTCCAGTTATGTCATCATGAAGTATAGGACAAAATTGTTGCTGATACTATGGAAACTTAATGGCTTTTTCTGTATCACGATGAGCCAATCCTAAAGAATGACCAATTTCATGAACAGCAGTCATTAGTAAATTTGTATATCCATAGGGCATTTCACCGTCTCCTGTATACCAGTTTTCTTCGCTATCAAAATGAATTTCTCTACAATTGTCAGGTGCTTGAGGAAAGTAAGCGTGAGCAAGAATATCACCAGGCCCATCAAGAGAAAAACCACAATAAGCGGTACCCATACAAGAACTACGAAATTGATGCTCCAGTTTTACAAATGTTATCGTAATATCTGATTCTTTAGGTGTTGCCACCATTTCAAATTCCAAAGTTGATGCATTCTCCCACATTTCGAAAGCTTTTTTGAACACACGGAGATATTCATCATGAGCCTTATAATTGTTAAGTGGATAGCGAGACAAACACCACCTCAAATGAGTTTTATTCCATTTAGTATGCACTCTATATTCATTTTCACCTTGCCGACATCTGGGTCTCGCAATGAAATTCTTCGTTTCATTATTCAAACTCCCATCTACAGGTAAATTATAACGTTCTTGAAAATCACTAAGAGCTGTCGAAAACTCTGTCTGTGAATTATTACCAACATATCCATACATTTCAAGGTACTTTTGCATAGTACTCGATGAATTGTCAACTATTGTTACTGCTGCAGTGACAGACAGTGCCATTATAAGAAGCAATATGTTGTCCATTCTTAACGCTAGTGTGTAATAGAATGAGCCAACCAAGGAAATAATTATACTCATATGCAAAGTAGAAAATTTCTGAATTATTTCCATAATTCCACTCAGCTACTTATATCATACAATAATTTATTTTCATAATACAACAGATAATCCCTCAAAGCGTAACATTTTACGTTATTATTCTTTGAACGAAGCAGTTTCAGCGACCCATTTACCACATAGGTTATACTAACCCGCAACATACTTTTCCCCCTCTTCTTCCAAAAAAGAATCGTAAACACTCTAACTTATTTCAATGAACACCAACTACTAAATAGGATAATAAATGCTCACTCACACATTTACTTTTCGTTGAAATGACTTCGAGTTTTTGCGACTTTCTACGATTTATTCAACCTCTAGAAGTAATTTCTCTTGTTTTGTTCCTCAAAGCTCCGTTCTGTAGGCACTAACACCATAAATGTCGCAACCGACCGAAGTTTTCACCTTTTAACGGCTACGACGCGCGATGTGAGCTTCACATGTAGTTGACACTAAAACATTTTTGCGTTAATTGCGCTTTTAAATTCAAATCTTTGACGTTTTTTCTCTGTTTCATGGCATCTGACAGGCAGTCCTGTTTTTTTTCTCTTAAATGTCAAGTTGGTTCACCCAGTATACCAAATTTGGCAGCCACCATGTTTTTTTTTCTCCTAAATGCCAAGTTGGTACACCCTGTATGACAGCAGCCATGTTTTTTTTCTCTAAAATGCCAAGTCGACACTCCCTGTATACCAATTTTCATAGCTGCCACCGCATACAGACTACAAACAGAGGTGAGTCAACCTGGCGACCTAAGCCGAAAACTCACGATCCTTGACGAAGATACAAACTGCAGACGGAGGAGAGTCAAGCTGGCGACCTTAGTCGAAAACTCACGATCCTTGACGAAGATACAAACTGCACTTGATTGACTTCTTGTAACCGTGCCGGACTGGTCGTATAAGTACATGAAGGTATGCGAAATATTTAGAAGCGGATTTTTGGAACATGGCTTTGGCAACTATGGTCTAAACTTCAGTACATATAATAAGTTAGTTGTGTATTTTTTTGGGGTGTGGTAGACTAGGGTCAGCTCTAGTTCGAGAATATTCTAAGTTCCGCGTGAAATTTTGTGTGGTTGACTCCTCTCTTGATTTACCTCGATTCACAGCGTCTTTATGTACATCTACAAGCGTATCGCTGGTGCAACTTTAAAAAATATTCGTTGAATTTGCGTACAAGTTGAAAAGTCAAATTTCACAATGAAAAGTGTTTGTATACGAGAAGACTAAAACGAAATCCATTAGATGTTCGTGTGGAAATATGCCTACAAACAATCACGCAGTAGATTTTGGGAGAATTTCGTTATGGATAGACTTCGTTTCCACAGACGTATTGAACGAGCTGAGCAAATAATTGGACCTATTTTGAATGAAGAACATCGAGAAAAAAAATATATGTCAAAAGTGTATGTATTTCTGAATAAAACCTTTGAATTTGAAGTTTTTGTTGGTCTGCACCTAACCAACTTTCAGGTTTTTGAAATATTTGACATTTTATGTCATATCTAAGTATGTGAAACCACGTTATGTCCACGTTATGTCAATGTTTTTTACTTGACCAAATGACTTTTTGGCATAAATAATGCTCTAGCTCATTTATTAACCATGAAGTCGGCATAATTTTAGTTGAGAAGTGCTTTGGGAGACTAAAAGATCCTATTGGTATACTCAAATCTCCTATCACATCTTCATCTCGAGGAGTTTTCAATTAGAGTACGATCAAGAAAATATTCACTTATATGTAAACTATTAGGCTTAGGGATCTTCACATAGATGTTTTTTACTCAACCAAATGACTTTTTGGTATAAATAATGCCCTGGCTCATTCACTAACTATAAAGTTGGCATAATTTTAGTTGAGAAGTATTGTGGGAGACATAAAGACCCTATTAGTATACTCAAATCTCTTATCGCTTCTTAATCTTGAGGAGTTTTCAATTGGAGTGCGATCAAGAAAATTTTAACTTATATGTAAACTATTAGGCTTAGGGATCTTCACATAGATGTTTTTTACTCGACCAAATGACTTATTGGCATAAATAATGCTCTGGCTCATTCACTAACCATAAGGTTGGCATAATTTTAGTTGAGAAGTATTGTGGGGACATACTTGCACATTAAGCTGGAAACACGCAACGAAAATTACACTGTTTTTCATAAACAAATAATTTTGAAGCCGTTTTCAACCTCCATTCCCCCAATGAATCGTTATTTCATTGACTCATTTTCCACCAGACATTTGGCAAGCAGCAGCCATGTTTTTTCCCCTTTAAATGCTGCGTTTTTTCTCTGTCTCATGGCATTTGACAGGTAGCAATGTTTTTTTCTCTCAAATGCTGCGTTTTTTCTCTGTCTCATGACATCTAACAGGCAGCCATGTTTTTTTCTCCTAAATGCTGCGTTTTTTCTCTGCCTCATGACATCTAACAGGCAGCCATGTTTTTTTTTCTCTTAAATGATGCGTTTTTTCTCTGTCTCATGACATCTGACAGGCAACCATGTTTTTTTCTCTTAAATGTCAAGTTGGTTCACCCAGTATACCAAATTTGACAGCCGTCATGCTTTTTTTCTCTTAAACGATGCGTTTTGAGACGCCCTGTATACGTTCGTGAGGAAATCGCACAACGCACCTTTGTTAAATGCCGTCCTGTAAATATGTTCCATATTTTTTTTTCTTAAATGTTATGTTGACACTCCCTGACCATACCGCACTTACCCATATTACGACATACGGCAACATACCCAACATAACCATACTACACCATACTCCAACACACCACGTTTACTGAAACTGAGCAATACTACGACATACACTGACATACTTAACCATACAAAACATAACCATACAGCTACATACCGCGTTTTTATCTAACCTCACTTTATATTGGAACAATGACGCTAGCGAAAACGAACAACGTTAACAAATATGTCTTACACCCTACATATATTTTTGTTTTTCCAAATAAGCAGTTGGACGAGAGACTGAACGGTTCAATGAGAAACACCCAAAAATGTGATCAAAACAGACGTTTTTTGCGTTCCAGAAAAGACCTAAAATTACCAGCGCTGAAACGCATAAAAATATGTAACGAAAACACGCGTTTTCACGTTCCGAAAAACAACAAAAATTACGAACGCTAAAAATGTACTTTTACATGTATTTCTTATGGAGATTCGACATTTCAAAATTGCCCAAAATGTTCGTTTTCGCGTTCGAAAAAAACACCTCAAATTTTAAACGTCAAAACGTGCGTAAATGTGACCACAATAAGCCTTTTTCACATTTCGAAAAATGACAAAAATTTGAAATGGTAAAACATGCACAAATGCTACTAAAATAGACGTTTTATGAGGTTATTTCGATTAAAACCCCAAATCAATGCCAAAGTGTTTATCATATGTTGAATTCTCCGTCCACTGCGGTTTTTCCATCTGTGATAAAGCTGGCTCGGAGACCACACTCAACCGATAATGAAACTGATAATGTCGTGTTATTGTACTAATGCGAAATATTTCAACAACAAAATTCAATTTGCAATAATTTTTTTTAATCAAACAATATATTCCATTTTCTCGCGTTTACAATTATTTTCATTAAAATTCTGAGCAATATACATGATAATATTGTGGACGCTATAATGAAAATTCTATAAAGTTCAAATTCCACTCGTGTCTTCGTTTTCTGCCGCCCTGCGGGAACGAATTCTTCAGTTTTTGTGTCTATTTCTCGGCGATCTTCAAATATCAACTTCAGCTTATACTTAAATGCTACATTCTTTGGAACTGTGCTGGTAAAAACTGGTAACTGACGCCCATTGACTTTTGTTGGACGCATAGATTGCCATTCTGTTCTGTTGTTCTTGCACCCATATATAAATTTATATCCAATTGCACTAACATACTTCCCGAAAATAATGTCATCCAACCCCACCAGATGATGAATAACGAAAACAAATGGCACTACCTTTGATTTAATGAAATAATGTAACGAAAATAGACGTTATCGTGTCCCAAAAAACGATTAAAATTGGAAGCGTTAAAACACGTAAAAAATGCAACGAAAACATGTGTTTTCATGTTCGAAAAAACATATAAAATTTCGAACGCCGAATTACATAAAATATGTAACGAAAACAGCGTTTTCGTGTTCCAAAAAACAACTAAAATTATAAACGCCAAAAATACACTTTTACATGTAATTCTTATGGACAATAGGCATTTCAAAATTGCTCAAAATGATCGTTTTCGCGTCCCAAAAATCAACTAAAATTTCGAACGCCTAATTACATAAAAAACGCAACGAAAATAGACGTTTTCGCGTCAAAAAAAAATGATTGAAATCAGAAGCGTCAAAACACGTGAAAAATGCAACGAAAATAGACGTTTTCGCGTCCAAAAAAAAATGATTGAAATTAGAAGCGTTGAAACATGCGAAAGATGTAACCACAATAACATTAAAATGGCGGGGCTCCCATACCCCCAATAAGGCATGTTTTCTTTAAAAAATGACAGCGGCGGCCATTTTTTTTGTTTACATCATTTATTGGTACACCCTGTATATTTTTTTTCTCTTAAATGATGCGTTTTGAGACACCCTGTATATATTTTTTGTCTCAACTGGCACGTTGGTACACCTGGTATATTTGTTTTTCCTAAATGGCAAACCCCATCACGATGCACGTTTATGAGGCACCCTGTATTTATTTTTATTTTCTCAAATGATTTATTTTGACACACTCTGTATACGTAAAACGAAAACTTCTGAATCCCTGCATGCCCCAATGATGCGATGATTTATGTCTCCCACCCAACATTCCATATTTTTCCTCTTGAATGATGTATTTTGGAACACCCTGTTGTTTTTTCTCTCAATTGATGAATGACTGTTTTGAGGCAAACACCCTGTTGATTTTTCTCTTAAATCATATAGTTTCAAAGACCCTGTATACGTTCCTCATTGGAATCGCACGTTGAAACGTTACACTCCCGTTACCCGCCATTTTTCCTATTTTTCCAAACATTATTATTATTATACTTTAACAATTCGAATTATTTCATTCACAATTACTATTGTTTTTATTCCAACTCTCGGCTTGCGGTTTGATAACACCCGGCTTGCGGCAAGATTACATCGCTTGACTCGGCGGATCGTTATCTCCATGCTGAATCCTTCTTGACTACGTCACACGATGAACACAAAGCAGCAACGTTGAGAAGTCGCTACTGCGCATGTTGTGCTCGTACAAACGTTGTCTCCCTACTGTAGAGTTTCATTAGTTCCCGGAATCAGGTAGCGTTTGTCATCTTCGGGTGAAAGGGCGATCTTCTCTTGAACGATGGAGTGTACTTGATGTTTTTCAGAGCGAATCAAATTCTGGGGTACAATCTTCTTGTCGCAGCTGTCGAGACAATCGATATAGTCTTCAAACGTAATCGTAGTTTTCACCACAGACGATTTTTCCCCTTTTGCCTTTTTAGTGGTTTCCAACTTTTTCAATTCCACCTCAATTTCATCTTCATCATAACCATCTTCACGCAATTTTTTCCTCCTCTCCTCATTATCAGCCTCAGTTGTCAGCACCTTTGTTGCATACAATTTGGATCGAAGACCAACATAGTCCGTCATAGGAACGCCACTATTTTCATCCTTCATCATACCCAGCACTTTTTTGTTGACCTAAGGAATTCCATAAATGTTATCTGGAGGATAATCTGATGTGTTAAAGCGTTGATGGCAGTCCTGCCTAATTAGTTCATAGGGATCTTGGCGCAGCTCATATATGAAGGAATCGGTGTCTGTATACATAACGGTACAGTCCTCACCAAAACGTTCCCTCATAAAGCTATAGTGGAAGTCGTAGATGGTAGTCTTTGCCAAATCCAATATGACCTGCCCTACATAGATAGGTTTATTCAAATTAATTTGCAACTTTCTAAGCTCAACAGCCACCAAGTTTTCGTTAAAGATGGTGCAGTTTTTAAATTCAGGCTCAGCGATGTATGCTTCTGCACCATATCGTCCACTCCATTCGGTGAGCAGGTGGATGTTAACCCTCTTCCGAACGTTCTCCATTGTTTTACCGAAGACTTCGTTGTTCATCAACTTATACAAGTTTTTTTCAAACTCATTGGTGGCTTTCTTACGGAGCTCGGTGTTTAAGTCAATATAGGACTTCAGCCAGGGACTCTGCTTAAATTTCAATACTCGGTGGATTTTAGTTACAATCAATCCATGCTCCAATGCTTGCTTTAATGCTCGGTAGTGAATAACATATTTCTCCTTCGACCATAAAGTGGCCATCAATTTTACCAGTTCTTTGGGGGACTTAGGAGGCTTGCCAGTTTTAGGGTTTATATGTGGTTGTCGTGTAAGTGTTTAGGATATTCTAGGTCTACCTCCAACATGTATCCCACATCATCATCATCAGGAATTTGGGTGACGTCAATATTCGTATCAGCCCATTCAAATCCCCCATAAGGAAGGTATCGTGACATGGCCCAACCGTATTGATTATTGACATCATAATACATCATGAATGTTGTAGGTTTGGATGGATCATAATTGTTGATGTATTTGTTGTTAGCTTTAGCTCGTCTTTTTGAGCAAACTTGGCTGAGCCCTCCTCGAATCCCCTGCTCTACAAAGAGGAACATATCGACATCGGTGAGGAGTTCAAACTCAATCCCAGTGTTCTTCATCATGGCGTCCCACGTGTAGCCCGGCAGCGTGAAATATTGAGCTGGATCGAGTTTATGTGACTTCAGAATGCATGTTCTGAATATTTCAAAGACATCGGCAAGCAAGTGAATGTCAGTCTTCATGTATAAGTCAACATAATCACCTAGATTTTGACACTTGAAGGTGGTCCAAACATTTTGTGTACGTTGATAGAGACGTCGGGGGCAGGGCCTATTTTCCAGTTTATCAAAAAATTTATCGTGAGATGGTAAAGCTATTTCAGCGAATCGATCAAAAGAATCAATATAATCGTATGGCATGACTCCTTTTTTCGTAAGCAGTTTGAAGTGTTCCATAGGTATATCGGTGAATTGAGACTTTAGGTTAGGAAACTCAGGTAGATAAGATGCTAATTTATCTAGAGAGGAATTCATAAATCTAAATGAGTCATTAAATCGAAATTGAATCGGTGTATCATCACGTGCTTCGTGAAGGAGATATATTTTTCCTTGGTTATTGGGAGAAGATCAAATTTTCCTGCCATTCTTGTAGCGATATCTGTCACGATGAAGTGCGCATCATATCCACTCAAGTTATGGAAAACAACAGGAACAGTATGGGAGTCCTTATAGTCAATATTGCATCCTTCATGAGCAGCTCCACGATAGTTGTTTCCTGATCGGCTTCAAATGCCCCAGTTTTCAGATAATTTGTGCTACAATTTCCATAAGAATACACATCGAAATAGCGCATTCATCAAATATCCAGGGATTTGTAACATTTTTATGCTTTGAGTCTTATAAATATGCATGTAAATTGTTGCAATATCATTTGAAACATTTATGGAATAAAAACTCAAATTCAACTTCTCAATCGGACGGAAGACTGAACGCTTTCAAAAGGACTCAGTCGAAAAGCCTCCAGTTGCAAATTTCCGAAATATCGCATGATTTGCATAATTTCAAAGCTTTGATTCCCATTAAATGCACATCATTGATAAATTTGTAAAATGAAAATCGAGTTAAACTCGAACGGAAGACTGAACGCTTTGAAAAGGCCTTAGTTTTCAGACAATGTGTGCATCAGTTTTCAAAGTAATGCATTTACCATATATCATGAAATTTGTAGCATTTTTAAGCTTTGGGTTTCATTTATGAAATAAAAATCGAATTCAACTTCTCAATCGGACGGGTTGAATTTTATATCATAGCCACAGATCCAGCCTGTTGTAATACATATGATCCGACTTGTTGTTGAAACTCATGAAAAAATCATATGAGCCAACCAGAGTTCGATCCTAGTCTCAATATGAAATTTGATCCAACACTTCATGTTACACTCAAATGTTGCACACATCTCGAGTTCAAGCCCCCTTCGCTTTATTGTTTTAATCCAAGGATCAATCCCCCTGAGTTCAATTCCATGCGTCTCAAATAGCCTTCCAAATTCGAATGTCCACCAAAATTCGACAACTCACTTAGCGATCTTCGATGAAGAGATGAAGCGGCGAAACTGTAACGACCATTGTGTGACCTTGTCACACGCATGTCAAGTCAGCGTCGACGATGAATGAATATTACAAAAGCCAAGTACACTCAAAATTGTTCAAATGCCTTCAAATATCACTCCAAAATCATATAATGACAGTTTAATGAAAATTGGCATATTTTTTTATTAAGTGAAATATTAAATGGGTGTCTGCAAGATGCTACCTTCAACACTTCATCATTCATACCTTATCTCACTTTTCTACTTGATGCGTACTCGGCATTTCAAGGCTTCGATTCTTGCATGCATGCATGCAAAGTGACACATGTCGTTTGCTTGTTTTCCTAATACATGGAATGACCAATCTGTGAACTTTTCAGCAATTGACAATTTTTAATTTAACTTGATCCAAATAGTGTTAAATTCTAGAATGTGTACGTGTGATCAAAGTTTTTATTGATTGAAAGGGAGGGGGTGATGATTAAAGGTTTATTCACTAGAGAAAATCTCCATCAGTCAATTGATTCTCAGCAGAAGATGGAAGCAATACGGTTATTTTATGGTCATCAAGCGGCTAAGAAAATAAAACAGTTGAATATCAAAATTGATTTGATTCAGCAGTGGTATTATGACAAAGAAATCTGCTGTTATATTATTTACACCGATGATAAACCAGCAGCATTTGCGTTGCTCTCAACCATGGATTTTGACCCTTTGAAGAAACATACCAATCCTAAAACTATCAATTACATTCATACGTTGGTGGAGTATCGCAGAAAAGGATATGCAGCTGAACTCATCACTCACATTGAGAATCGTGAAGAATTTACAGCTTTCTGTAGTAACAAGGAATCTGAACAGCTATTTGAGAAATGCGATTGTACTTATTGGGGTGGAATGATATGTTCAATGTTTAGATATCCATAATAAATAATATCAAAATTTCAAACTCTTTTTCTTTTTCATTATCATCCTAGTGAATAATGATAAATCATTGAAATGCATTTTCAATTGAGTATTTTTTGGTTATGAATTATTTTAAGTATTTTTTTCTGTATTATATCTAATTGTTTCAAATGAGTATTTGTAGCGCCTCCCCAGCTCAATATTGCATACTGCAAGCGCGACTCCACTGGAGAATACTACACTGTTTTCAATTGTGTAAGGTAGAAAATTTACATTAGGTATTTGAATTTCAGTAGCAGACACCTCAACGTTTTGGTAACGTTTGAGATTTGGTAGCTCCATTTTAGATGCGAGTCAATGATAATCCCCAAGTATTTCATTTGATTGACAATTCGTCTTTTGGTAATGTATTGTTATTCTCCAAATAATATTCATGCATAGCAGATTTTCAATCTTACGCTACTCCAACTGAGCTATTTCTAGCTATGAAAACGCTGAACAAAATTGGTAACAAAACCGATTTTGTGTAAAGCAGTATTGCGCAGTATGTGACGATTACGCTTGACGCAGTGTGTCTATGTATGGTGCAGTATGTGACATTAAGCTTAACGCAGTATGGTTATGTATGGCGCAGTATGTGACGTTACGCTTAACGCAGTATGGCTATGTATGGCGTAGTATGTGACGTTACGCTTAGTGCAGTATGGTTTGGTATGGTGCAGTATGTTACGTTGCGCTTAACGCAGCATGGCTATGTATGGCGCAGTATGTGACGTTACGCTTTACGCAGTATGGCTTGGTTTGGCGCAGTATGTGACGTTACGCTTAGTGCAGTATGGTTTGGTATGGTGCAGTATGTGACGTTGCGCTTAACGCAGTATGGCTATGTATGGAGCAGTATGTGACGTTATGCTTAGTGCAGTATGGTTTGGTATGGCGCAGTATGTGACGTTTACGCTTAACGCAGTATGGTTATGTATGGCGCAGTATGTGGCGGTTACGCATATATAGACATGTTGGAATATAGCGAATTCAGTTGCATTCAATATGTCACAAAGTATGGATAGCAGAAAAGATCTATGCAGCGAACAAAAGGGGAGCTCAAAGCAAGAAAGAATGATCGAGTCTGATACTTATGGGCTCCGTTCCGAGGACGGATATGTTATTGGCAACACTCCTGTACAATATGAAAACGATAAACTATGTATAGGAGACAAGCATTTCAACTTTACGGAGGGATTACTTCAGTTGTTACTAAAACGATTACCTGAACATTATACAACCAAAGACTTGGGTGTTTACAGAAATATTTTGATGCTAACTAGGAACACTAATATTCGAACATCCTGCTATACAGATAATAATATCGCGATGAAGAATAAAACTAATATACAGCAACAAATAGAAAATTTAATAACAAACGATTCCAAAAAGAAGATGAAATGATTTTGACTAGTAGATTACATGGAGGTCCTCTTGTATTTAATACCTAGGTATTAAATATCGTTTACGAAATTTGTGTTTCATTCCTATGTGTGGGAAGCCAAGAAAGTAGTCGATACTTGGCATTTTTTTGCGCCTACAAAATCTCAACGTGCCGTTCACGTCGCGATAGAATAAAAAATGTAGTGATTTTCAGACCTCTGCCAAAATTGAACTGCACATGCGCAGTTTGAGCTTCGTCACATCTCATTCAAACCAAATATTTCTAAATATTCTTCGAACATGTGCCGTTGGAATTTGGCAAATCGTAGTTGAATTTATCAAATAACGTTGGTTATGAATGAAAAATGGAGTGTTTTCAAAGGGTGCAGCAAATATCGAGACATTTCATCAAAAAAATTAATATAAGTCAGAATACCTTTGACCACAAATATATATGAATGAATTATACAAGCAACAGCGGATTTTGGTGAATTTTTAATTTATCAAAATGAAAAATGGTACAATTTTGGATGGTCAAGTAAATGGAATGAATATTGAAAAACCGGCAGAACGATTGAAACTTCCACATACTGGAATTTTTTAAACCGGTTATAATCATTGAAATGGGAATGATGGCAAATTTATCAAATAATGATAGGTTGACGTGATTTGAAAAGAACATTATTTCGTGATGCATGATTTGCAAAGGTATCACAATGATACTACCATTGAATTGACAAAAAAATATGTTAAATATATATCCATTTAAAGTCATAAAATGAAACTGGTTACAATATCAAAGGGGTATCCAAAACTTCAATATTTCATCTGTACATTTGGATTATCAACAAAAAATACTGTCATGATCCACTCATTTTTAGGTACCAACGTTTCATCGGTGCCTTTGAATTGACAAAAAAAAAACGTTCAAAATCCGCTCATTTGAAGGAATTGCAAAATGACAAGCCTTTGGATTGGTAGAAGATTTTAACGTACGCAACTTCATGATGCACACCTAGTAATACCACTACAAGATAACTCATCAAATTTGGCTATCACTCAAAAATATCTTGATTTTTCCGCAGCTCTCAGCAATTTTGAAGAACGCTATAATTTATCTGCAGATCAAACGTTGGCTCTGTTTGCGAAACCTTTGATCAATGGTGGAAATTTGTATTTACAAAAATTTATTCACGTTTTTATTCACACGTTGACATATTTTGAGAGGATAATGAAATTGAGGCAACCACCTAAACATTCAGATTTGAATTATATCGACACATTTTTTCCCCTGATTAATGGTAGAAGTATGGAACACATAAGATAATATTGGCGAGGTTGTCTCCGAAACGTTCAGATCTCAATCCTATAGAGAAAATTATAAGTATACTTTGAAAGAGAAGGAAACCGTAATTTTCTACTATGTTTCAATATATTATGTGTTTTAATTGCTACATTTTTATGGAGGGTATTTTGAATATTTAAAAAAACAGGACGATACTCCAAGAACTGGTCCTTGAGGTATGCCAAAATAATAATAAAATAAAAAATTCTCACGGAAATGTTCCTTAGGGATACAAAAAATCTGATAATGGTTTGAATTCACACATATTCATGGTATCACTGATTTAGGGGAGGGACAATGTCACACGATTAGAGATCTTTGTAAGAGGAAAAAATTCAATTACCCACTTTCGTTCATACTGGGCAGTCGCATCGCCATGGCTGATCCTTTGTTGCAGTTAAACATGATTAAATCATGTATCGAACAAACATTCATTAAAAACAATTATTGTGGAGCATGCCTGCCTGCAAGTTTCATTTTCTATGAGTTAGCCGAGAAGTATGGAATTACAGTAAAGTTGTGTGTCGAAACGAAGTTTTACTCGAGTATAATGAAATAGTATACGATCCTACTGATGCAATTACCAAACACCATTTTCTTCATGAACATGGATTTACATTGAAAAAGGGAATATTTATGCGCAGTACTGTAGAATATACCAAAATGATTGAAAGTTATAATGATTTCAAGAAAAAGAAGTCCACAAAAAAGTATTTTGATGGAGCACCAGAACATTTTTTGGAAATACAAAAAAATATTCATGATATTGTAGATAAAATAATTCAGAAATAAATGAATTAAATAATATTTTATGTGTGTGTGTTGTCACAACTGACTCGAAAGTCTTCAGCAATCGATAAAAAAACCGGTTTATTGTCAATCACAATCGTTATTTTTGGATATTGACAGCAAGTTCAATAGTGAAAAAAGCTTCAAATGTCTTCACCTTTCAATAAAAATATAAAATATTCGGGTTTACTATCAAAAAATAAAATGAAAAAATATTCTATCTCGTAAAAACTTTTAAAATGCTTCAAATATCCCCATTTTTTCAATAAAAAATATAAAATATACGGATTTACTGTAAAAAAATTTAAAATTCACACAGTCATTACTTTTGGATATTGAAAGCAAACACTCTCGATATCGCGCAAGATACGAGGGTACTCGAAAGTAAGATATATTATAGAACTTATAGTAACTGATGAAATTTAACAAACTAGTAAAACATATACAAAGAGAGGATGGACGGAACATTCATTGTTAAAAAAGCCTCAAATGCCTTCACCTTTCGAACAAGACATTAAATTGGAATGAATATGGAACGTGTGTCGAAATAATCATTAGGCAGCTAGAGAAAATACAGTTTTTTGATAACTTTCAGGTACCAATTTCCCCTGACGAAAAAACACTGTTTATACCTGACTTTTTGAAGGTGACAATCTCCGTTGTAGAGAGGGATTACAGACTCCAAAGTCGGTACAATCCCCTTGTGAGGGTACCTGGCGTGATTTTGTGTGTGAAAAATCGACCATATTTCCTCAATAGTTGATGTGTTGGGCAATTTCCAAAACTAACCCGATATGAATTCTTTAATAATAATTATTCTCGAAATGAATACTATTTCAAGCACTTTACCCTGATTTCTAACTAATCCGAAATAAAATTGAATGACAACCGCCCGATTTTATTTCAAAACACACAAATAAAAATCGCGCAATAAAAATGATGAAAACTTACATATTATCTGGATATCGGCGCACAAATACACTTGGGAATAAAATGTTGTTCGATGCACTTCTGTCGACTGACTTGACAACTATAATGCTCGCTGGTATATTTTGCGGTTTAGATAATAAACAAATACATTCGAAACTTCCAGTATTTGAGGTTTCTTCATAACTGATAGCAACAATATTTGCTTCTCTATGGCTTAGATAATAATGGCAAAATCTGGATTGAGCCTCCGGTGTTTGCGGTTTTCCATAACTGATAACGCTGGCGTGGAGACCACGCACCGACAACTGATTACGAAATGATTAACGGATGTCGATAACAAAGTGTTTGTATGAGTATTTCATATTTTTATCGACGAAAAATTAAACAAATTTTATTTATCGCATTTGAATATATAATTTTTTTGCTAAACCAATGAATTTTATGTTGAGATCTACCTCAAATACAGTTATATAACAGAACCAACGAATTTCTTGTTGTGGTGTGCCACAAGGAGCAGTTCTCTGGACAAAATTCTCATAGATGACAAATTTTATCTTATGATGTGCTCCAAAGAGCAGTTCTCCTGACAAATTTATAATTTACGTCAAACTCGACGAAATTAAAGTACTTCCTTAGATAATTTTTGTCAAAATTGACATCAGTCAAACGAGTGGAATAAATCTATGTAATTTGATTTAACACGGTATATACTTTGTCTCTGGCAGCGTTACCCCATTTTTCACTTTGAGTAAATAGCAAAAATTGTCCACGATGCTAGTAACTATATAGATCGTATCTGGAACCAACTGCTATACCCTATATATACAGACTACATCTGTTGTATTGATAAAATGCCAACCATTTTCATCTTCACGATACTGAACGTTTTGTGTTTATTCTCAATGATTAAATATTTTTTTTGGTAGGATAATTTTTTGGCTGGATATTTGCTCGTTTTTATATACAGTATTTTTTCTACAACGATCCGATACCTAGTGAGAGTTTTTTATTAGGCATCAAGTATCTGACAATACTTTTGGACAAATAATTGCTCGTTTTCACATGAAATATTATTTGAATGGTAATCCAATACGTGCTTTATCTTTGACTGCGCATTTTTTTCAATTGGTTCCAGCTCTAGATATCAGGCATTGTTGAGAAGTTATTCGACAGTTTTACGTATAATCTTTCAGCCAGTACTTTGACTGAGTATGCTCGTTTATGGCGTTACACTATTATAATATAACGTTTTGTACACCCTGCATACGTTTATCACTGACACATTTATATTTGAAATTTCATAACGATAAACAAAAATTATCAGATATTTTACACACTCGGATCAAAAATTCCTCAAGACTAAAATGCGATAAGAGATTTAACTTTACCTTTGCCTTAGGTCTCCTATGATGCTCTGCAATTGGAATCAAACTGACCACGAAGGTAATAAATGAGCTACAGCTTAAGTGATAATGAAAAGGCATTTGATTGAATAAAAAACATCTATTCAAAAATTCCCGAAATGAAAAGTTTACAAAAGTCTCAAAAGTTTTCCCCAAACACACTCGGATCTAAAACTCCTCATGATTAAAATTTGATAAGAGATTTAGCTATACCCATGGGATTCTTAGGTCTCCTATGAAGCTCTGCAACTGAAATCAAACTGACCACGTAGGTAATAAATGAGCTCCAGCTCAATTGATAATGAAGAAATATTTGGTTTCATAAAAACATCTATTCTAAAATTCTCGTCGAAAATAGTTTACGAAACTCCCAACATTTTTCCCCAACACACTCAGATCTGAAACTCTTCGAAATTAAAATGCGATAAGAGCTTCAACTAGTATTATTTATTTGCAAAACGTTAGGTTTTATATCTCTTGGCTGTAATGTACTTGAATAGTTGGGTAGCTCACAGCAGAAAACTATGATGCTGTACAATATTTAGATAATTTAGTCAATTTGAAACACCTGAAAAACTTGTCCGCTATCATGAAACAGACGTGAGAATCACCTTTCGCTACAATCGATATCTCATAAAATGATAATATCAGTTGTTCAACGCCTGATGAAATAATAATATCAGACATGTCAGACATGTCTTCTCGATGCTAACTGAAAAATAAATAATTTGATTGCAATAGTGTAGCCGACGCCCTGAAAGACCCTGTACATGTTATTGCTGTGTTCTTCAATTTAAGTTCCCGAGAGAATGTGATAAATCTGAAGGCTGACCTAAACATTTATCAAAGCTAGCAGGAAATATGCCCGATAACGCCTGAGTTTGCTTAAAAAAAAATACCTTTTTTATGTAGTTCTCGATAGTTATGATGAGATGTATAGTTGTTTAGTTCACTCAGCTAGGAGAATCTCCCATAAAAGTAAGTATTCCGTTCCGTTTTTAGATTTTTTGATCGTACAAAAATAACCGTTTAGAAAAGTGTAGCGTATTTTTTATTACCTTGAAGATATACTAAAATACGTGCACTCAATTCCGTGGACTTAATCAAAAAAGGCCGACTTTCGAATGAGACTGATAGGTTATTTTCTTTTTAATGCAACAGTTTTACATTGAATATCAATATGTTTGTATCACATTACACTTCTTTTAATTATGACAGCTTGAAAAAAATTTATTATAATATCCAACCATATTGCTGTTTTGGTTTGTAAAAACAAAAACACAAGCAATAGATTGGATATAATCCAATCTCTCTGTATGGATAAGTAGTTGTTTCGAATTCCCACATCCCCAATGATACATTTTTCCTCCGACTCATGCAGCCATGTTTTTTTCTCTTAATTATCCACCATGTTTTTTTCTTTCAAACGTTGTGGGACACCCTGTATATACGTTGACAACCAGTCGCCATTTTTTTTCTCTTAAATGATGCATTTTGAGACACCCTGTTGTTTTTTTTTTCGTAAATGCCGAGATGGTACAACCAGTATACCAAATTCGACGGCCGCCATGTTTTTTTTTGTCAAACATTATCATCATCATCACAATTCTATGAAATATTTCTCACTACTATTATTATTGTTTTTGCGCACTCTTATCATCCAACTGGATCTATCTCGACTACGTCACGCATGATGGGACGTCCTGTATTTTCTCTCAACTGACATGTTGGTACACTGTCATATACTCACTTTCGAACTCTTTTTCATATATTATTCAAACCGCGCGCTCGGTACTGGAGAATTGTTACCAATCTAAGGGATCTATCGCGACTCGATGAACGCCAAGCAGCTCACTCTCCACCTCACTCGCTACCACGCTTAGCCTCATCCTCTCACTCTAACACGCACTTTTCCTGATACCCAGATGAACGGCAGACCAGCAACGTAACCGACTTCTACCCAATCCGACTATTGCCGATGATGGTATCGCGCTCGGCACTGGACAATTGTTATCAATCTAAGGGATCTATCGCGATCACGTCACAGCTGAACGGCAGACCAGCGACGTTCCGATTTTTCCCCCCATCCCAAAAAGCGCCAAAAATTGCAGAATGAAGCTTGGCGTTTTCCCGTGTTAATTTACATAAGAGGTGAGGTGGATCTCCTATAGGTCTATTACTGAAGGTCTCATACAAAATTATTTTTACAGTTATCTTTTATGTGAGTGCTTGTGCTAAAGTTACGTTTATGTTGACTAAATGCATCTTGAATTGAATCATCTGGAACTAACAATTAATTTAAACAAATATTTGCTTGATATGAACTCTCTTTATGAGTTGAAAATTTGTTTCAACCACCAAAAAAGTGAAAACCTCGAATTCAGTTTTTATTGAAGTGAATAGTATTCACAACCATAATATCATAAAAACAAAATTGTTAACTGCTAACAATATCAGATGAAATCTTGGATTTTTTTTATCACAATATCATAGTAAAGTTCTACTCAATATCTGATGAAATTACCACTCGTTAATGAAATAAAAACAAATCAATATCTTCCGAATTTGACCACTTAACTTTAAAATATTTTCGATAGGGGCAAATTTGTTCTTTTCATCAACCAGGTGAACATTTACAAGCAATCTTCAGAAGTCTTCGACAGACTTCTGAGAGAAGGGAAAATTAAGCCCTTACCTTTTAACGTGTGATGCCATGCACGGGACCGGTAACTGTGCGAGAATTGAACCTAATGCTTTATGGTTGAGAAGCGAACAATCTACCTCCGCAGTCCTAAAACAGATAATTGCCTAATTTTTTATATGTATACGATATTGTATTTCGAAGTCGACAAATTATTTTCCTGTTTGATATTTATTGATTACATTCCCTGTATGTTTATGTAAGTCACTTTGAGATTTGGAATTTTTTATCTCTACCAGAAACATGTTCTATTTCTTGTATTATTGAGTTTATTGTTTGTGAAAGACCTATTGAGTTCAATCTTCCTTTGTCATCAGCCTGGAGACAGGCTTAACATATCTTCTTCAGGACTATTCCATTCAGCAATGAACAGTAATACTTTGAAACTCTGCCTGAGGAGATATACTCTTTAGCTTACAGCCAAAAATTCAAAAAGGAATACAATTCCTTCCCTCTTTCCCTTGATTTTAAATTCTACATTTACCAATGTATTTTGTCAGTTCTTTGGTATCATGAACAGGACAGTATGTTAAATGGTTTTTAATTCAATTAAACACCACCACTTTTGAAACACCTTCATTCACTTATTCGCGTACAATCACTACTGCTCCCTAAATATAACTAACCTCTATTTATTCCCAATACTTCCTATCCCGACATTGTTATGAAACAAATCCATGACTAAATCATACCTGAATAATCCCATGACTAATAACAATCTAAGTAATCTTACAATACTGTACGAGGGTAACACCCAGTCAACACAGAATGGTCTCAGAGATGGTAGTGGGATTCACATTCATGCTTCTGATCACACCAGTGAATCGTAAAGTGACTTCCATTATTATCGCATAAACGTCTATTCGGTGCCCCGTTGGTCATGTCGAAACATCAAAATGTGATGCAAAATGTGACTCGAAATTAACCCAATGTGACATTCCATTTATACTTCGGAATCGAATGCACATCGAGACCCTTTCCATGTAACAATGTGAAATTGAAAGGACTGGTACTTATTCAAAAATGCGCTTCACTTTCTGATTCTCCTGTATGTCAAGAATAAAACAAAGCTCACCATGTTTCAACATAAATAGGAATTATGCCTCAATGTAATTATTCTTACTAACGAATTACGGTTCAAATGGAATGGAATGCTAGAAATCAAATGCCTGAGTTGATTCCGTAGTATATACTTTTCACAAACAAAAAAAAATATTAAACTCTGTCTAAATCATAAAAAAACAATATACAGAAATGTAGAAAAATGTATAATTCAACTTCAATCCTCTGGACAGCATTTTCTTTGCCTCGAAATCAGTACCTATCCTGAAAATGTCAAATTCTGTAAATCACTGAATTTACCTCTCTACCTTTCTACTCACCGATCCAGTTATTGAAGGAATACAGTTCTTGGTAGAAATAATAATTGGGCAATGTTAATAAACACATTTGATTTAAGTATTGAAATAAAAAGAATCAAACAGAACACTGCACACTATCAAAAGTACCTATAGAATATTTAAAGGATGCCGTCAACCAAATACAGATTCTACTTGACTTTCGACTCGACAAACAACTCTGGCCGTTTTGTGTTGTGATGGTGATGTCATGCTCAATTTTGTTACCAACCTAATTCCTTCTATACCGACAAAATCGCAATGAAACCAAAATTCATGTTAATATGCTCTGCAATTTTCTTCACATTTTGTGCTCAAAGTGACACTAACGAGAAGAAAATTGTGAATAATTTATAACATTTGGCATCACTAAGTGGAAACAGTGATGTCTAAATGCAACTCATTTTGTTACCATAATAATCATGAAAGCAACATCTCCTAGATGTTTGTGTTAACTGGGCAGTAACAGTCGGCCATCCTGCATACATTTGCGTCCTCGTAAGAAGCTGAGTTCTCCTAATTACGTCTGAGGTGTTGATCACTGGTGAGCACGACCTATAACAAAATATATGGAGAGTATCCCCGAACATTGGAAATGAAGGAGCCTAGTCACACTTGGCACAACTCCTAATTTGTTGATAACATCAACCACCGTAAATACACATATAAGCAGGTGTACCTACTCGTACATCTATATAATATACATGGGTACACCTTCACACCTACACACCTATAGATTAATAGATATACTAGTAAGCACATCTCGAAAATCATAAATGCAGTAATCACCACCGTGTAATGACTCCACCAAGTCTACTCCAACGAGTCTACTCCACCAAGTCACCTCCACCGAGTACTCCCGATACATAAGGTTTTTCTCAGGGGTCACCAATACCGCTTCTTTTATGTTAACTTTCTAGTAAATCAATGAGGTCGTCTCTGTCTCTTATTTCATCATCTGATTCGTCATCTGAACAGCTACCGTTGCAGGTAGTTCTTAGGAACGGTCGGAGGGAATCATTTGATGCCAACGTCATGTAGCGCCGGTAACCCTTCATCCCTTGATGGCCCTGATTTTATATCGGTCATTGCCAAACACCTTCACTACTATATACGGCTCTGCCCCACACGCCTTCCTTCCATAGCACCAAATTACTTTTTTTTATAAATTTGTGGTCTCTTCCAGGGGCCAGGTAGCCGAGTGGTTAAAGAGACATTGTTTCAATCACTTTTGGCTGCCAGTCAAAGGTTCAAACACTAGCGACTGCAGAACTTTTTCTGATGGCACGAAAAAGTGCTAGGAATCGAATGTAAAAAGGTAAGACCTCGTTAATCCTTAGCTCGCACAAGTTTCGACTTCTGAGGGCTGCCGTTCGTAAGGAAACGACAGCTGGTTAACGGAAAAAACAATTTCAACAATTTCCTTTTTTTGTCGTAGTTTTTATTCATCCTCTCTGCGACTCTCTCTAAGTTTCTAGATGCTAAAATTTGCTTATGCATGTTGTCGGAAGGCGCAGCATCTCGCCGAGGCTCCAGGTCATTTGGTAGGTTCCCTTTATGCTTAAACATTAGCTCGTGTGCTGTGAACTTGGTGCTGCTATTTTGGGTATTGTTTATTCCCCAAATCACCTCGTGGAGCTTGGTGTCCCAATATATGGAGTTACTTCGACAGTGGTTCATAAGGCATCTAATAGAGTTCGATGGTAACGCTCTACTTGACCATTTGCTCTTGGGGCATACGCTGCAGTAAGAACATGCTTTATTTGCTTGATATTTACGAATTCCTTGAAGTATCTACTGGTAAATGCCTTTCCATTGTCCGAGATTATTCTCTTCGTGTTTCCCAAGAACATGCCGAATATATCATGTAATATCTTGATATATTCAGCCGAACCTAGGGTTCGAGTTGGTCGAGCTACCATGAATTTTGTGAACGAATCCACCATTGTAAAAATATAATTATACCCGCTTTTACTTCTCGAAAATGGACCCACATGATCAATGTGTACAGTATCCATTGCCGAATTTGGTTTCGTTATGGAGTGGAGAAAACCTTCTTGTCTCCCATAACAGCTTTTACTGTAGGAACACTGAATACATGAGTTCAGAAATTCTCCTTAATGACGGCCAAGCATCGTTCAACTCCCGGGTGGCCGATTTCATCGTGATATTTTCGCATGATTTGCCATCTGGCTTGCTTAGGGATCACGAGTTTGTCGCCGTCAATAGTTTTTTTATATAGTCTATGATCCTTATATACATACTGTCGTTGAAGTTCAGAGTCTTTCGATGTCGAAGGGTCTGCACAATTTCGTTTATAGCTTGGTCCTGAAGTTGAAGGGTTAGGAACCAGTCGTCAACTTCGAGTTGGCTCACCTGTAGGTAGTCCTGTTCACAGGGGCTTCTGCTCAATGCGTCTACGTGCTGCATAGAGCTCCCGGGTCGGTGTTCGATGTCAAAGTCGTACTCCTGAACGAGGAGCCACCACCGAGCTATTCGGCCAATTAGGTCTCGTTTAGTGAACGTATACCTAACTGCTGAACAATCGGTGACGACCTTGAAGTGCAAACCTAGAAGGTATATTCGAAACCTTTTGAGAGTCTCGATCACGGCTAGTGTTTCGAGCTCGTAACTATGCCATATCCTCTCCTGTGCCGAGGTAGCCCTACTGAAATAGAACACGGGCTTTAGGGACTTGTCGCTTTGAACTTGGAGAAGGATACCTCCAATGCTTACTATTGGCGTCTGTGTGGACTTCAGTGGCTTTATTAGGGTCGAATTGTGCAAGAATTGGCTTTCCTATAAGCAATCTTTTTAGTTCTTCAAAGGCGGCACGTTGATGATCACCCCAATTCCTCTGGGTATTTTTTTCGTCAATTCAGTCAAAGGGGCGGCGATTACCGCAAATCATTTAACGAATTTCCTGAAATATCCCACCAACCCGAGAAATTGTCTTACTTCGTGGACATTACTTGGAGTTTTGAAGGCTTCTGTTTTCTGGAGACCTGGAGAGAGACCTGCAGAACTTATCTGGTGTCCCAGATATTAAATTTTTGTCTTCAAAAAGGAACGTTTTTTTAAATTTAGTTTCAGACCGGCCTGAGCTAACAGGTTCAGTACTTTATCGAGAAGATCTAGACCCCTCATTGATTGAACGAGACGATATAAGAAGATCATCCATATAGACCAGAACCTTATCGTAACGTAAATTACCTATGACGTCATTGAGCAATTTTTGAAAAACAATCGGTGCGTTTACTAGTCCAAAGGGCATTTTCAGATATTCATAGTGCCCGTCAGGAGTTATAAAAGCAGTAATAGAGACGGAATCTGGAGCAACCGGGATTTGATATTCAATCAATCAATCAATCAAAGTACTTTATTGTCAGAAGATACAATAAATCTCATAGACAAAGCGATAAATGATAATAGTAATAATTCAAATGCGCTCATATAACATGAAATATATAAACATACAGTGAAGTCGACTTACAAAATGTAGTTATAGACATATTTAAGCACATATACAGACATATAAATATATACATATAATATACATACATACACATAAATAACGGTCAAAAATATAATAAACATAGAATATAACAAATTCATCACATTGTCTGGTCATAAAAAATAGTATAATGACATGAACAAATATAAACATAAACAATATAAAATATAAAATAATTATAGGTTTGTAAATAAAATATACATACTGTTAAGGTTTCTCTCATACCTTTATTCATTAGAGTTTGTGTACGTCTAATTCGAAATTAGTTTTAATTTTAGTTAATCTGAATTTATATATTATTATAAAAACAAAATGCAAATGGTCGAAGCAATTATTCTCTTTTCAATATTGTAGTAAATTTTCACGCTCATGAAAGGAAACTTTCACTATACGCATGTGCGGAAGGAGATCGAAGGGCTCGACGCCAATCAAAGAGTGACAACAGTGAATACAACAACGTATCTTTCCACGAAAACCTGAACGATTTTCTTCACGTTAGTGATTCACCGCAATTTTCTCCCGAATCAAACTTTTATTCGCGAGTGCACTCCGCCATACACCGCTCTGGACATTGAAGAAGTTACTTTCTCGAACTTTATTACAAATTTCAAACCGCAAAATTATTTTGAACTAGCATTTTGGATTATTTCCACTTTAACCGCCACACATACTATACTACTCACAATACTATACTATCAAATCCTTGATTACAGTCAAGGCTAGCGAAATAACTCTTACCACCAAGACTATTGAGCTGTTCCTCAACCCAGTCAACACAGAATGGTCTCAGAGATGGTAGTGGGATTCACATTCATGTTTCAGATCACACCAGTGAATCGCAAAGTGACTTCCATTATTATCGCATAAACATCTATTCGGTGTCCCGTTGGTCATGTCGAGACATCAAAATGTGATGCAAAATGTGACTCGAAATTAGCCCAATGTGACATTCCATTTATACTTCGGAATCGAATGCACATTGAGACCCTTTCGATGTAACAATGTGAATTTGAATGGACTGGTACTTATTTAAAAATGCGCTTCACTTTCTGATTCACCTCTATGTCAAGAATTAAACTAAGCTCACCATGTTTTAACATTAATAGAAATTATACCTCAATATTATTATTCTTACTAATGAATTACTGTTCATTTGGATTGGAATGCTAGAAAACAAATACGTGAGTTGATTCCGTAGTATATACTTCTCACAAACAAAAAAATTATCACACTATAACTGAATCATGAAAAAAAAACATTTACAGAAATGTAGAAAAATCTATAATTCAACTCCAATCCTCTGGACAGCATTTTCTTCGCGGCGAAATCAGTAGGTACCTATCCTGAAAATTCCAAATTCTGTAAATCACTGAATTTACCTTTGTTTCTACTCTACTTGGTAGAAATAATAATTGGGCATTGTTAATAAACACATTTGATTCAACTATTGAAATAAGAAGAAGCAAACAGAACACTACACACTATCAGAAGTACCTATAGAATATTTTAAGAATGGCCTCAACCAAATACAAATTCTACTTAACTCGACTCGACTCGACAAACGCCTCTGGCCGCTGGCCATTTTGTGCCGTGATGGTGATGTCACGATCAATTTTGTTACCAACATAATTCCTTTTATACCGACAAAATCGCAATTAAACCATAATTCTTGTTAATGTGCTTCGCAATTTTCTTCACATTTTATGCTCAAAGTGACAAAAATGAGAAGAGAATTGTGAACAATTCATAACAATTGGCATCACTAAGTGGTAACAATGACGTCTAAACTCATTTTGTTACCATAATAATCAAGAAAGCAACATCTCCTAGATGTTTGTGTTAATTGGGAATGTGTGGCATGGGGTATACTTCCTTGACTGTCAGTTTATTCAAGACACGGTAGTCAACGCATAGTCGATAGTCACCATTTTTTTCAACTAGGACTACAGGACTTGCAAAATTTGAATTAGTCTCCCTTATGACACCAGCACCCAATAAATCAATGGCTGTGTCTATGAGAGAAAAGCGGAAAGCGCTTTGCTGGATGAAGCATAAAAGCGCTTTACAAGTCTACTAGACGGTCCATAAAATGTCAAATTACAGGCCGCTGAACCGCTTCAAATAATTCCAGCAGAAAATAAAGCGCTTCATTTATCTACAAGAGCTGTCAGCCGTCTATCACGTGAAGCGCAAAAGCGGCTGTAACCGCTGCACGCTGTTAGACGCACCCATTTACTTTATTGCGAACAATTGTTTTTTCTCCATAAGACAACCGAAATGGACGATAACAGACCGATTTTGAATTGTCTTTCAGGAGTATTTTCATTTCCCCTTTAGCTATGGTCCCAAGTTCATTATCGTTCTCAAGAACACCTAAGAAGTTTTGTTTCTCTTCAGAGGATAACTTACAATTCATATCAATTTAATCGAGCTCTAAAGAATCAGTTTTGTGATGAGTGTTACTCACCCTTAGTATGTCCTTCTCCTCGTCAACGTACTCTCCACGTCCGATGAGTTTGCCCTGTTTCCATGTGATCACCTCGTCCCCCAAATTGAGAACTTCAATCAGCGCTTCTAGCCAGCTATGACGCCACCGGCGATTCAAATTGAATTTTGTCCCACCTGATGAACTTTTGTTCCTACGAATACACTCCGTCCTGCTTGACAATCTACAATATTGACCTTCACCAAGTTTTGAGTCCGAGGCTGCAAATCAACATCTGTTTTAATGGTCACTTTGGGCCTGTGATCGTTGTCGTCGAAAGTAATTTGGTCGAGCATAGATATCAGGTTGGTCAACTTAACCTTGCTAGAGTTGACCAGAAGCGAGATTGCATCACTGTTGATAATTGGTTGTCCCACCAATATATCGATGTCCTTCATGTGGGCATCTGATACCACGGCTGTTATTTCCTTTGAGACCTCATCTAAATTCAGGTTGAATAAGGTTTCCAACTCGGTGAGTACAGTTTATCCCCCGAAGTTCCTCAACCGGTTTACTTTCTGGTACGTGGGCAGCTTTAGACGTTCTATTGCATTGCGTGAAACGATATTAACTTGACTGCCGGTATCGATATAAGCGGTCGCAATGGAGCCATTTATGTAACACGTTTTTTTATAAGCACGGTCAAAATCACCAGAGTCGACCAAATTAACTTCCTTATTTGTAGAGGATTCAGCAGTTTCGTTTTAATATCGCCGTTTTCTCAAGAACCACTCCTCTTTCTTGTGCCCTGGTCTCTGGCAGAAGTAGCATAATGGTCCAGTGTTGTTTCTCTTCCGACAGTCTTTTGACATGTGTCCCAGCTCTCCGCATATGAAACATTTCACGATGGTTTTAGTTCGGGGTTCTTCTAGACGTAACCTTTTGCTAGAACATTCAGGAGACTGGTAGTTATGGTATGCTATGAAGCCGGAGTATAGCTTGTCTGGGCTTGTACATTTGAAAGCCCTTGCATTAGCTTGTAGTTCTAGAGGGAGACCTCTGATAATGCAGTATATAGTGGCTTCATCATCCAAACGGAACTGTTGGGTTAATGACAACTTAGCATGATAGTAATGCGTCATGGACTCGTTGGGCTGTTTCCTTCGCATCACCAACTCTTCTAATATGGTTGCAAAATCAATGCATCGGGAAAAAGCTTTAGATAACGATGTTTTCCACTCACCCCAAGTTTTATCGTAGTCCTCGAGTCTATTGAACCATTCTCTAGCAGATCCACGTAGCTTGGTTTGCATAAAGCAAGTTTTCTCATAATCTGTCCAGCTGTCAATAGTCACCGTACACGAGTGATCATCTGGGTTTGCTAGGGTTTTGTTGGGCGTACCGGAATCCCTTCCGTAACAAGCTACTCCCATGGGTTCTTCGCGCAAAGCATTGATATTCCTCAGTGCAGCATTGATTTTCCGTTCAATGTGTTGACTCAATAAGTTCCCTTATAAATCACTTTCATCATCACTCATCTTGACACAAAAAGTATCACGGCACTGTTGGGTATCCCACTTCTGATTTTAAATGATTCCTAATTCAATTAAACACCACCACTTTTGAAACACCTTCATTCACTTATTCGCGTACAATCACTACCGCTCCCTAAATATCTTGTTACGGTCTCATAAATGCTTATGTTACTCTTTGCCTGGTTCGACTACCACAAGTAGTATTGCCTTCGGATTTCGCCTGGATGAAACTCTCTATTTTATTCGAGGTTGATTTTGATGACCACCTGTATATTCATTGATATATTGGCTGCAAGTCGGTAGTTCAGAAAACCTTCCACATCAACTAAACCTTTTTGATATTGAAAATCACTCTGATCATGGTTCATGGCATTTTCCTTTAGCATAGCTGCGGCTTCACTCGGCTTGATCATATTAAACCTTCGTACAGCTAGCTACTTGGATGCTTTCGGAGTGATTTATTGCCTGTTTCACATATTTCTGCTGATCTCTTCTTTTCATTTATGCTCTGATGGAAATAATCCTACAAAAGTAAACAGGTTGTAAACAAACAACAACCAAACACAACCCCACTTCTATAATTGAATAATGATCTCTCTCTACCGAAAAGTGACTTTCATACCTTTTCTATTGATGGCATTCCTTTTCATTGTGGTTTTGCATTCCTTAAACATTTCCTGGAGAAATTCGGGAATGTATTCATAAATTTCGTGTCATTTCTGTCATATCCATGACAAGTGAAAAGTGACTTATCATTCTGTCATGTCAACTTCAAGTTTTCCCTCTTTCAGCAAACTAGAGCTCCATAAAAAAAAGGCCCTTCCTTCTTTTTTGGTCCAGACCAGACACGTGAAGAGCATCGTATTTTTACGGATTTTTGAGATTTTATGTGTTTTAAATTACAAAACTTTTGATTTATCCTAGGACGGATAATCAATACCCAACTTTGGTTGGATTCATATTGAAACAACGTAAGTCTTTGAACTTTTGTTTGTCGAAGGACGAACCTTCTGAAAGGCCACACTCCATCAAAGGTATGTTTTATTTTACTTTACTTTTCTGCTTCGGAACCCCTCTTACTAGCTTTTAAACGTATCTCACTTGCCGTTATAAAATATTTTCTGAAAGATATTTCCTTTCAGGCCTTCTTCTATCAAGTAGTATAACTTTCTACTGATATCATAACGCTTATCTTATTGCATGCAAATGCATACTCTTAAGCTTATTCTCCAGACCATCCTGTAGATGACTATCACCTGCTAAGCTTTGCACGATACCTTCTCGTAGCTTTTATTCTTTGCACTGAACTATCAAGTCGCCCTGTACAAGCCAAGAATCTGAGAAATCGCCCGTAATTGTGGAAGCGAATATTTCGCTCTGAAATAAGTCCAAGGTAGTATATCGAGAGGGCCCTGCTGAAGTTCACCAACATTCCAAAGTCAAGGTAACCTTCTTAACATTATTTATTTACTTCTCTGGGAGCATTGGATACATAAAGGACGAAATCCGTATCTAGGTGTCATCGAACCCTACGAGAACAGTGCGTCAAATAATATAAAATAGTAATCTTGGGTCAACTTGCTTCATTGAGAATCAAATAAATAAGTGTAAACCGGTGGTATGCATACCGAGGGTAACTGTATTCTTCCATCAGTACAATAATTACTGTTGTCGGATTCAGATGTATTGTTGATCCTTTGCAGTTCTTGTACACGAACCATTGCATTTAAATTGTTTGTTATTGTTTGTTATTAATTTTCGCATAACGCCAATTGTCAAATTGTACTGTCAATTTCTATCTTCTTCTTCCTCTCTCCTTCTTCTATGTTTATGGCCTGTTGATTTTTACGGTTGGCCACGGTAGCCAGGATCAGCAGCCAAGGTCTTTTCATGTTTTCTTCTTCTTCTTCCTGTTCTACGTTGGGGTGAAGCCACCTGCCTTATTTCTTCTATTCAACTTTTCTAACTCTTTTCCGTCAAGCTTTAAATCAATAAATTATATTTCTTACTTGTCTTATAACTTTCTTTAACCTCTCTACCCACCCCGTCTCCACTGTCGAAAAGCTTAGCCGCGGTTTCCACAAACAAGTCAGGGTTCATTAGTTGCTGTTTTGGGAATTTTGTGAAAATAGACAGTGACCCTGACAAAATGGCGCCCAGACGTTTGTAATTTTCAATTTTCAGTATAGTTTGGCAGTTGTCGTTGTTGAGTAGGTTTGCTATTGGACTGGTGTGTTTTTTTAGGTGAAAATTTTCAATATAGGTACCCAGATATCTTATATACAGCGTATTTTCTATAGTAGGTATATGATCAGGTTGATTGAGTTGTTTCTACAGGGTGATGCATGAATAATTTATACAGAGCTGTAAACAGAGAACAAATTTATTTTGTTTGATTCAATATACAAAGTTGTACGAAAGTAACAAATTTATTTTGGTTCGATTCATTATACAGGGTTGTCGGGAAGTAAGCTAAAGTTTCTTTTCCTTTTTTTCTTTCAGGAAAGAGGGGGGTGTGTCCAATCGACACTGTTTATATTTAATTTTTGTGTGCTTTTATTCAGCAATTGATTATTTGATAATGGAAATCAACAGATTACTTGGCGATGAAATCGTATATGAATTAAAAATCTGAAATTTACCCGTTCAACGCACGGTGAACGAGAATAGAACTATATTGAGAGGTGCTTTGCAATTTGAAAGAGAAGGTGGAAGTAATTTTGCTACATCCGACTCAGATCCTACCGCTGAACATGAAATTTGTAAAGATAAACTAGTAGACTTGAATGATAATATTGATAATTTTAATAACTCGAATAGGTTGAACGATTTCAAAAGAATTTCATCCAGATTGTATCATGTAGAATCACGTTTAGAGAGAGTGATTTTAACAAACGACATTCAAAAGGAAACACAGAGTGGGTTAATTTGTAGGTGCTTACAATTAATGGATTCATTGTGTGCTTTAAATGACAATTTATTATTCCTAGAAAATCAGTTAGATAGGAACACGTCAGAAGTTAGCTGCTTGGAACAAGATAATGTTGTTGAAGGGTCTCCTACTGACGAATCAATTCCGTTAGTACCTACCATTGTTCCTTCTGAAGCTACTCAGATTCCTTTAGAGAATCGTAATACACCTCTTCAACCGATTTCAAATGTTGATGAAGTGGAATTTTCTCATGCGAGAAATTTTGAAAATGATAACCGATTGAACGCTCCTCGAGTGTTTCAAACGTTCGTTGGTAATTCGACGGCCCGACCAGACCGATCATCTAGTGGATACGTTAGGACATCCAATGAAAACGCTAGATCATCTGTCGAATCTACTGGACAACCCAGATTTTCAGATCCGAATCAAGGTAGAGTACGGTTTCCGGATCAATGCTCATTCAGTTATCCAGAACGCAGGACAGAGTTTCTGGATGAAGGGGAAAGGTTAGCTACTATGAATTCTACTCAAGATTTTGAAAATAGAATTCGTAATTTACAGCTATCCGATCTACATTCATCTCCCTCCGGTTCACGCAATGGCAGTTTTCAATCGTATTTTGACCAATTTTTTAGAGAGAATCGAGGAGATAAGAATATCACGCGGAGTCTCTCAGGAACAGCTTTTTCGTTCAGCTGCTGAACTTTTCACCAAGAATGCATTGTTGTGGTTCAGGACCCAAGGTTTCAATTCATGGGATCAGTTAGTTGGTAAGTTGAGAGAAGATTTCTTGCCCTACGATTATGAGTTGGATCTCTGGGAAGAGATCAGAAACCGAACTCAGGGAGCAAGAGAAAGGGTGATCAATTTCATAGCAGCTATGGAAAATCTCTTCAACAAACTTGGAGCCAATAAACCTATCGAGCAGGGTCGATTAAAGACGATAAGAAGGAATTTATTGCCTCATATACAATCTCATCTAGCTGTTCATACAATAACGACAATTTCGGATTTGACTAGACTCAGTCGTGCTATAGAGGAAGCCTCGTTGAGGGCAGAACATTTTTGTCCACCTCCCACTAATCCCAGAAACTTATTGGAACCAGAGTTGGCTTACAGAAAACCGTCTGGTAATAATGTTAACCCACGTGGTGTTCAGGCAGTTCATTCAGTTTACCAGGAAAGTAATTTTGAATCTGCCATGCCCTTGATTTCTTCAACGAACCCTGTTCCTCCACCAAAAACTTTATCCCAAACACCCAGTGTATGTACTTGTTGGAACTGTAAAGAGCCTGGACATAGGTTCCGCAAATGTCCAAAGCCAAGGAACCTATTCTGTTTTTCTTGTGGAAGGAAAATAGAGGTCACGACCTCTAGCTTCTTCAATTCCGATCATTTCTATCACTTATGTAACTCATGTCATTGACTATGTCTTGGCACATGCTAAGGAGTATCAGAGACCCTACTTGAAAGTTGTGATATATGGAAGAGAGTTTCTTGCCTTATTGGACAGTGGCTGTTCTAAGACAGTGCTTGGTGGTCAAGGTTGGAATATTTTGAAAAATCTTTGTCCATTGACTTCTACCTCGTCTCCTATCCTCTGTGCTGTAGCCAATGGGGTGAAATGTGCGGCAGAAGGTACAATTACTGTTCCCATACAGCTCCAAAACCGAGTTGGTGTTTTCGAAGTCTTAATGGTACCATCATTTCCACAATCGTTGATTTTGGGAATAGACTTCTGGCAACAAATGGGCATTATTCCTGATCTCTATTCCGGACAGTGGTCTTTTCGATCTGAAGCTGGACTAGTACAACCACATGTCAATGCTATACAGACAGTGGACAATCTACCGACTAGTCAGAGAGATGACCTGAATCAACTTATCGAGAGGACGTTTCAAGGGATGGGTGATTCTCTAGGCTGTACAAATATTGTTGAACACGAGATTCATACCAGTTCGCCTCCGATAAAACAACGTCACTACCCTCTGTCACCCGCACTCCAAAAGCAAGTCAATATTGAGTTGGAGCAAATGCTCGCGGATGATGTGATTGAACCCTCTAACTCTCCTTGGGCTTCACCGATCGTACTCATCAAAAAACCTGATGGTAGATACAGATTCTGCGTCAACTATAAAAAATTGAATGAAGTTAGTCTTCCAGATGCATATCCTATCCCGTTCGTGAGTTCAACTCTAGACAAGTTGAGGGATGCTAGATTTCTGACCACTTTGGACATAAAAAGTGCGTACTGGCAGATCCCTGTCGCCGTATCGTCTAGACCCTTAACTGCCTTTGTTGTTTCCACCAGAGGATTATTCCAGTTCAAACGAATGCCGTTTGGTCTCCACAACGCTCCGGCTACGTGGGAACGTTTCATAGACCGAGTAATAGGTGTTGACCTCGAACAATATGTTTTTGTTTATCTGGACGATGTGATCGTTTGTACCCCAACTTTTTCCAAGCACATCGAGGTACTTCGTGAAGTACTCAGTCGCATTCAAAAGGCAGGCCTGACATTGAACCGAGATAAATGCAATTTTTGCAAGTCAGAATTGCGATATCTCGGTTATGTTGTGAATGCCTCTGGTTTGATGGTCGACCCCGAAAAAGTTGAAGCGATCGTACGAATCCCAGCGCCCAGAACAGTCTCTGAAGTTAGACGCATATTGGGGATGGCATCCTGGTATAGACGCATCATCCATAATTTCTCGACCTTAATAGCTCCAATGACAGCATTACTGAGGAAAGATAAACGGTTCGAGTGGGATGAAACCTGTCAAAGAACGTTGGACGACACTATTAAAAATTGTCTCGTTTCTGCACCTATACTGTCATGTCCTGACTTTGATCTTCCTTTTCAAATTCAGACAGATGCCTCTGATTATGGGGTTGGAGCTGTACTTTCTCAAGTACAGTCGCAAGGCGAGAAAGTTATCTGCTACTCGAGCCGGTCATTGACAAAAATTGAGAGAAAGTACAGCACAACTGAAAAAGAGTGTTTGGCAGTTCTGTTTGCAATAGAGAAACTGAGACCCTATATTGAAGGAACACGCTTAACAGTCATAACTGACCACTACAGCCTTGAGTGGCTCTATAATATAAAGGATCCTGTTGGTCGTATCGCTCGATGGGCAGTACGCGTCCAACAGTACGATTTTGACATCATTCACCGCAAGGGGAAGGACCATGTTGTTCCTGACGCTCTCTCGCGTTCCGTTCCGGTGGTGGACGCTGTCGAACCTCAAGCTGCTGGAAGTAAAGTATGCCAGTATGATGAAAAAAATTGAAAAGTCTCCCCAAAAATATCCGCTTTGGAGGGTTACTGGAGACCAGCTCTATAAAAGATCCTCGTTAAAATATCCCGAATTAGCTGACGATACTGATGGATGGCTACAGTTTATCGCAAAAGACCAACGCTCAGAGATCATTGGCAATAACCACGACCCGCCTACTTGTGGTCATTGAGGTATTTGGAAAACTTTTGGACGTATTTCCTCAAGGTTTTACTGGCCCAAAATGAAGCACGACATCGCCAATTACATCCGACGATGTAAAATTTGCATCCAGACAAAACCAGAGTAAAAACGTCCCGTAGGACATATGCTCAGTCTCTCCCCTACAACCACCAGACCTTGGCAGATTATTTGTGTTGATATCGTTGGCCCATTGCCACGTTTTTCTCAAGGCAATGCTTTCATTCTTTCGGTCTCAGATTATTTCACCAAATTCAGTCTGTTATATCCTCTTCGTGAAGCTACTGCTAGTAGAATTACCAAGATTTTGGAAGAACAAGTAATTTTGTTATTTGGTGCACCTTCTCGTCTAGTTTCCGATAATGGCAAACAATTTATCAGTAAAATTTTTCAAGATAAAATGAAGGAGTATGACATAAAACATTCCTTTATTGCTTTCTATCATCCTCAAGCGAATCCGGTGGAACGCGTTCACCGGGTAGTGAAAACCTTGTTAACGGCTTATGTAGCTGACAATCATCGGAAATGGGATCAATTCCTCCCCAAAGTCGCTTGGGCTATTCGTTCTGCAAGACATGAAGCCACGGGTGTGACCCCTAACTTCGCCATGTTTGGACGCGAACTTAAAATTGCTGGTTCCACTCCAGACCTTGACCATGACCCAGATCATAAATTTGACCCAAAAACTCATTCAGAATCTTTGAAAGAAGTTTTCAAAGATATCAGTGAACGACTCAGACATGTATACGATAAAAGTCGTAAAATCTATAACCTTCGCAGGCGTGATGAGCGTTTCACACTCAACCAAATAGTGTGGAAAAAGAACTATGTGATATCCGATGCCACAAAACATGTCTCTGCCAAACTTGCTCCTAAGTTTGATGGACCCTATACAATTTCCAAGATCGTTTCACCTTGGTCATATCAACTGAGAGATGAGCGTGAAAAAGATTGCGGAGTGTGGCATGCCAAAGACTTGAAGGATCATCCACCTGACGAGGACGTGGATGATGAAAATATTGATATGAACTTAGTTCAGTAGTAAATTTTCGGTTGTGATATCTCTAGAATAAGTTTTCAGTAACATGGAAAAAGTTTTTGTTGAGACAAAAACTTTCTTTCGGGAAAGAAGGGTGTGTTACGGTCTCATAAATGCCTATGTTACTCTTTGCCTGGTTCGACTACCACAAATAGTATTGCCTTCGGATTTCGCCTGGATGAAACTCTCTATTTTATTCGAGGTTGATTTTGATGACCACCTGTATATTCATTAATATATTGGCTGCAAGTCGGTATTTCAGAAAACCTTCCACATCAACTAAACCTTTTTGATATTGAAAATCGCTCTGATCATGGTTCATGGCATTTTTCTTTAGCATAGCTGTGGCTTCACTCGGCTTGATCATATTAAACCTTCGTACAGCTAGCTACTTGGATGCTTTCGGAGTGACTTATCGCCTGTTTCACATATTTCTGCTGATATCTTCTCTTCATTTATCCTCTGATGGAAATAATCCTACAAAAGTAAACAGGTTGTAAACAAACAATAACCAAACACAACCCCTAGCAACAGAAAGGTCCACAAAATCAAGAATAACGAGAATAAAGAAGAGAATTTTGAATCAACTAAATAATGACTTCGATACGGCATCCAATGTCTACCTCTCAGAATCAGAAAACGACTTGTCCCAAGATTCCTAACAACCAATAACATACTAATATTTCAATGGCATTCATATTGCAGTGGAATATTAATGGGCTTTTCACCCACCTAGAAATGTTGCAGTTTCTCAAGAATGAACTAAACCCAATGGTTATGTGTCTCCATGAGACCAACTCCAAAGATAGTCACAGTATCTTTCAAGCAAAGAAATTGTTGATGGTTTCACACATACAATATGAAAAATTATAAGGCATTCCATAAAAACAGAAACAATCCAAACAGAGCCAGCGGAGGAGTATCTATATATGTCAAACAAACAATAGAATCAACACAAATCCCCCTTACTACTAGCCTAGAAGCAGTTGCAATATCAGTGTCAGCTCCTACCAGAACAACTATGTGCAATTCATACATCCCACCAAATGTGGAAGTGAATCAGACAGAGCTAAATAACGTGCTGCTACAACTTCCCAAACCAAGAATCATACTCGGTGATTTTAACTGTCATAATGTCATATGGGGAAGTGATAAAACAAATCATCGAGGGAAAATCCTAGAGAGCGTAATAAATCTAGCAGATTTGAATATACTTAATTCAGGAGAAAAAACTAGGTTCAATTCCTTCACAGGGACTTTCTCAACTCTGGACATTACGCTCTGCGAAGCCACCATCTTCCCACAACTCTTGTGGAATGTCCAACCTCACCTATACGGAAGTGACCATTATCCAATTGTGGTAAAGAGGGTAGACAATTAACTCAGTTCACCAAAAGTGGAAGATAAAATCTGCCAACTGGGTACAATTCTCTCAGCTCATCGATGAAAATATTTCTCAAACCTATTGTATCAATGAAGATATTAATATGGTAGTTTCTCGTTTCACTGAAGTTATCATAAATGCTGCAACAGAATCTGTAGGAAGAACTTCTACATTAGTAGGTCGTGTTACGGTCTCATAAATGCTTATGTTACTCTTTGCCTGGTTCGACTACCACAAGTAGTATTGCCTTCGGATTTCGCCTGGATGAAACTCCCTATTTTATTCGAGGTTGATTTTGATGACCACCTGTATATTCATTAATATATTGGCTGCAAGTCGGTAGTTCAGAAAACCTTCCACATCAACTAAACCTTTTTGATATTGAAAATCGCTCTGATCATGGTTCATGGCAATTTCCTTTAGCATAGCTGCGGCTTCACTCGGCTAGATCATATTAAACCTTCGTACAGCTACTTGGATGCTTTCGGAGTGATTTATCGCCTGTTTCACATATTTCTGCTGATCTCTTCTCTTCATTTATCCTCTGATGGAAATAATCCTACAAAAGTAAACAGGTTGTAAACAAACAACAACCAAACACAACCCCACTTCTATCATTGAATAATGATCTCTCTCTACCGAAAAGTGACTTTCATACCTTTTCTATTGAAGGCATTCCTTTTCATTGTGATTTTGCATTCCTTAAACATTTCCTGGAGAAATTCGGAAATGTATTCATGAATTTCGTGTCATTTCTGTCATATCCATGACAAGTGAAAAGTGACTTATCATTCTGTCATGTCAACTTCAAGTTCCCCCTCTTTCAGCAAACTAGAGCTTCATAAAAAAAAGGCCCTTCCTTCTTTTTTTGGTCCAGACCAGACACGTGAAGAGCATCGTATTTTTACGGATTTTTGAGATTTTATGTGTTTCAAATTACAAAACTTTTGATTTATCCTAGGACGGATAATCAATACCCAACTTTGGTTGGATTCATATTGAAACAACGTAAGTCTTTGAACTTTTGTTTGTCGAAGGACGAACCTTCTGAAAGGCCACACTCCACAAAGGTATGTTTTATTTTACTTTACTTTTCTGCTTCGGAACCCCTCTTACTAGCTTTTAAACTTATCTCACATGCCGTTATAAAATATTTTCTGAAAGATGTTTCTTTTCAGGCCTTCTTCTATCAATTAGTATAACTTTCTACTGATATTATAACGCTTATCTTATTGCATGCAAACGCATACTCTTAAGCTTATTGTCCAGACCATCCTGTAGATGACTATCACCTGCTAAGCTTTGCACGATACCTTCTCGTAGCTTTTATTCTTTGCACTGAACTATCAAGTCGCCCTGTACAAGCCAAGAATCTGAGAAATCGCCCGTAATTGTGGAAGCGAATATTTCGCTCTGAAAGAAGTCCAAGGTAGTATATCGAGAGAGCCCTGCTGAAGTTCACCAACACTCCAAAGTCAAGGTAACCTTCTTAACATTATTTATTTACTTCTCTGGGAGCATTGGATACATAAAGGACGAAATCCGTATCTCGGTGTCATCGAACACTACAAGAAAAGTGCGTCAAATAATATAAAATAGTAATTTTGGGTCAACTTGCTTCATTGAGAATCACATAAATAAGTGTAAACCGGTGGTATGCATACCGAGGGTAACTGTATTCTTCCATCAGTACAATAATTACTGTTGTCGGATTCAGATGTATTGTTGATCCTTTGCAGTTCTTGTACACGAACCATTGCATTTAAATTGTTTGTTATTGTTTGTTATTAATTTTCGCATAACGCCAATTGTCAAATTGTACTGTCAATTTCTATCTTCTTCTTCCTCTATCTACTTCTTCCTCTCTCCTTCTTTTATGTTTATGGCCTGTTGATTTTCACGGTTGGCCACGGTAGCCAGGATCAGCAGCCAAGTTCTTTTCATGTAATCTTCTTCTTCTTCCTGTTCTACGTTAGGGTGAAGCCACCTGCCTTCTTTCTTCTATTCAACTTTTCTAACTCTTTTCCGTCAAGCTTTAAATCAATAAATTATATTTCTTACCTATCTTATAACTTTCTTTCAACCTCTCTACCCACCCCGTCTCCACTGTCGAAAAGCTTAGCCGCGGTTTCCACAGACAAGTCAGGGTTCATTAGTTGCTGTTTTGGGAATTTCGTGAAAATAGACAGTGACCCTGACAATCTACTACCTAATTAACAAACTAACCTCTATTTATTCCCAATACTTCCTATCCCGACATTCTTATGAAACAATTCCATGACTAAATCATACCTGTTATATATTGGATATCTGCTGGAACTGCGCATCGGACGTCTCAATGTCAAGAGATAAGGACTTTGCCGATTAAACGACGCTAAAGGATGTCCACCTGCAAGTGAACGATGGAGTTGCTGACAGTGTATGGACAATGTTTATAAATACGACCTGCGAGTCGATTTCAGTTTGTCTGTATTTTTTATTCACTTTGTAAACGTCAAACTATATTCAAATAAAGTATTTTACCGGTGGCTTATCCAACCCGGTTACAATTTTTAAAAAGTTAATTTGAGAAAACCAAATATAACAACTGGCGCAGTCGGTCGAATTCCTAAACGCTGCTAGAACAAGAAGAATCTAACTGGTAGCGGTGGATCCCAATCCTTCGAGGAAACAAGAACCTGCTGAGGATTCATCACTTGAAGACTACGGAAGGAACACCCAGTGAAGCCCCTGGTGGACCATTTTCAAGAACAAGACTAATCACCCATAAAACAAATATTGTAAGTAACAAAGAATCATCTCGTTTATTTTACGAATATATCAAGGCAAAATAATCATACTGACTGATTATTTCCTACACAGACTCAAACAAAAAAAGTAACAATTCAAAAACTATTTTTTTGATAATTGCACTGATCAATTATCCGCAAAATAGTCGTACTGTTCGATTATTCTTACAAGCTACAAAGTATCCGTTTATTTTCAAAAAGTGAAACGATTTATTGAGCAATATGGAGAACCCTGCAAATGGTGATAACAATGCTGAAAATCAGGATCCTGTTCCTGAAATTGAACCCTATAAACTATCAGAAGTATTTTCCATTGTTCCCGAATACGAAGGTGATCAAATATTTTTTACTACTCTCCTAAATGCTTGTGATTGTGCTTATCAAATGGCAACCCGTGATCAAAGAAATCTTGTGACGATTCACATTAAAAACAAACTTCGCGGAAGAGCTGCACAGCTCATAACTTCATGAAATCCCAATACCTATCACGAAATTAGGAATTTATTAACCATAAACTTTGGTGATACCCGAGACCTGACATCTCTGATAAAAGACCTTCAGAGATTAAAACAATTGTCAAATGAAACTGCATTAGTGTTCTTCAACCGCTTACAAGTGCATAATGCAAAAATGCACGTAAGTATTCAGAAAACTGCTCTTACTGCAGAGCAAAAGTACGCGCAGTCAAGACTAATCGAAACGATGACATTGAACGCCCTGTTAACAGGAATTGAACCAAAATTAGGGCAAATAATACGAGCTGGAAATCCCCGAGATATGCTTGAAGCACAAATGCGTATAAGAAGGGAACTTCAACTCTCGTATTTTGAAAATCAAAAACATGACAGACAGAACCAATCCAGAAATATTATGCAGAAAAGACCCCAATCTAGTCAAATCCCAAAATGCAAATTTTGTGGTCGTCTAGGCCGTTCATTCAACGAATGTAGGCAAAGACAAAGAACACAACCAAACTTTCAAAATTTTGGAAGAAATCCAAATACAAATTTTTCAAGACCAAATTCCTTCCAACCAAATAGGCCCCCAAATAATTTCCAAAATAACCAACCGAGACCACAGTCTCAAAACACCCAACAAAGACCCCAATTTCAAAGTAATCAACCAAGACCCCAACCTCAAAACAACCAGTCAAGACCGACATCCCAAAACTAAAACCAACAGGGCAATCGTCCCACAGTAATTCAACGCAACCCGAATTTCAACCAACAAAGAACATTTTGTCTGAATTATCAGGATAATCAATTTTCTCAGGATTCACAATACCAAGATTTTGAACCCCAAGATGACTACTATACAGCTAGTGGCCAAGAATATGAAAACTATTATACTGATAATAGCCAAAATCATCACGATCAATATAATGAATATGATCAACACAACCAATCCGAACAATTTGATGAAATCAACCCTCACTACCTACCCCAGATCATCCACCAGATTTCAATCAAACACCCGACTTAACATAAGAAATCCAGGCTCAAGTACAATCCATGAACCTGAACGATTACAATCCCGATCTGAACTTCCCAGAGCAACGCTTCATGTGAGCTCTCTTTATTCTATGAATTCCAAAAATCTTTACTACATAAAAGACTTGACAAACTCATTCAAAATTCTCATTGACACCAGAGCTGGTATTTCGGAAAATGTTATAGTCCAGGGAATAACTGACCACAAAATTTTAGTCACTGAATCCATTTTGATGAATTTTAAAGACAACGATCCACATACATTTTACGTTTATGACATAGATATTGAGTTCGATGGTTTACTTGGATCCGATTTTCTAGAACATTACAATTGTATTATTGATTTGAAAAATAACCAATTAATAACAAATTTCAAAACCGTTCCGTTATTCAAAGTAACTGAAGAAGAAATTTTGAAAACACCAAAATTAAATCATGATTGAACCCAGAACTGAACAAATTTTTAAACTAAAGTGTAATCTCACGAACACTGATGCTATACAATTAGCAGAGGAAAAAGAAAAGTTAGATTACCAAATGCTTTGGTAAAAATTGACGAAAAAGGGCAATGTTCACGAATGAAATCAAACATACAACAGAAACCAATAATAAAATTACAAAATCACACAGTTTGGGTTGTTGCCAAAAAGCTGGATGCCTCTGGTAAACCAAAGTGGCATGTCGTTATCGACTATCGAAAACTGAATGAACTCTCAGTTGACGATAAGTACCCACTACCGAATATTTCCGACCTACTTGACCAACTTGGAAAGTTTCAGTATTTTACGACTCTTGATCTCGCGTCAGGTTTCCACCAAATAGAAATTGACTCGAAAGATGTAGCAAAAACAGCTTTCTCTGTGGAAAATGGACATAACAAATTTTTTCGTATGCTATTTGGTCTAAAGAATGCTCCATCAACATTCCAACGCGTTATGGACAACATTCTACTTGGTATCCAAAACGAACGTTGCCTTTTGTACATGGATGATATTATCATTATACAACGACCTCTTAGGAAGTTGTATTATCTACAATTGCCCCCAACGGACTCCAACTTTTTTATTTGACGTTTTAGACCCATAGTTACTTCTAAGAAAATGATCCCCGTCGAAATTTTTTTTTTTGAAAATTCTGTCTGTTTGTCTATCAGTCTGTCAGTCTGTCAGTCTGTCAGTCTGTCAGTCTGTCAGTCTGTCAGTCTGTCAGTCTGTCAGTCTGTCAGTCTGTCAGTCTGTCAGTCTGTCAGTCTGTCAGTCTGTCAGTCTGTCAGTCTGTCAGTCTGTCAGTCTGTCAGTCTGTCAGTCTGTCAGTCTGTCAGTCTGTCAGTCTGTCAGTCTGTCAGTCTGTCAGTCTGTCAGTCTGTCAGTCTGTCAGTCTGTCAGTCTGTCAGTCTGTCAGTCTGTCAGTCTGTCAGTCTGTCAGTCTGTCAGTCTGTCAGTCTGTCAGTCTGTCAGTCTGTCAGTCTGTCAGTCTGTCAGTCTGTCAGTCTGTCAGTCTGTCAGTCTGTCAGTCTGTCAGTCTGTCAGTCTGTCAGTCTGTCAGTCTGTCAGTCTGTCAGTCTGTCAGTCTGTCAGTCTGTCAGTCTGTCAGTCTGTCAGTCTGTCAGTCTGTCAGTCTGTCAGTCTGTCAGTCTGTCAGTCTGTCAGTCTGTCAGTCTGTCAGTCTGTCAGTCTGTCAGTCTGTCAGTCTGTCAGTCTGTCAGTCTGTCAGTCTGTCAGTCTGTCAGTCTGTCAGTCTGTCAGTCTGTCAGTCTGTCAGTCTGTCAGTCTGTCAGTCTGTCAGTCTGTCAGTCTGTCAGTCTGTCAGTCTGTCAGTCTGTCAGTCTGTCAGTCTGTCAGTCTGTCAGTCTGTCAGTCTGTCAGTCTGTCAGTCTGTCAGTCTGTCAGTCTGTCAGTCTGTCAGTCTGTCAGTCTGTCAGTCTGTCAGTCTGTCAGTCTGTCAGTCTGTCAGTCTGTCAGTCTGTCAGTCTGTCAGTCTGTCAGTCTGTCAGTCTGTCAGTCTGTCAGTCTGTCAGTCTGTCAGTCTGTCAGTCTGTCAGTCTGTCAGTCTGTCAGTCTGTCAGTCTGTCAGTCTGTCAGTCTGTCAGTCTGTCAGTCTGTCAGTCTGTCAGTCTGTCAGTCTGTCAGTCTGTCAGTCTGTCAGTCTGTCAGTCTGTCAGTCTGTCAGTCTGTCAGTCTGTCAGTCTGTCAGTCTGTCAGTCTGTCAGTCTGTCAGTCTGTCAGTCTGTCAGTCTGTCAGTCTGTCAGTCTGTCAGTCTGTCAGTCTGTCAGTCTGTCAGTCTGTCAGTCTGTCAGTCTGTCAGTCTGTCAGTCTGTCAGTCTGTCAGTCTGTCAGTCTGTCAGTCTGTCAGTCTGTCAGTCTGTCAGTCTGTCAGTCTGTCAGTCTGTCAGTCTGTCAGTCTGTCAGTCTGTCAGTCTGTCAGTCTGTCAGTCTGTCAGTCTGTCAGTCTGTCAGTCTGTCAGTCTGTCAGTCTGTCAGTCTGTCAGTCTGTCAGTCTGTCAGTCTGTCAGTCTGTCAGTCTGTCAGTCTGTCAGTCTGTCAGTCTGTCAGTCTGTCAGTCTGTCAGTCTGTCAGTCTGTCAGTCTGTCAGTCTGTCAGTCTGTCAGTCTGTCAGTCTGTCAGTCTATCAGTCTGTCAGTCTGTCAGTCTGTCAGTCTGTCAGTCTGTCAGTCTGTCAGTCTGTCAGTCTGTCAGTCTGTCAGTCTGTCAGTCTGTCAGTCTGTCAGTCTGTCAGTCTGTCAGTCTGTCAGTCTGTCAGTCTGTCAGTCTGTCAGTCTGTCAGTCTGTCAGTCTGTCAGTCTGTCAGTCTGTCAGTCTGTCAGTCTGTCAGTCTGTCAGTCTGTCAGTCTGTCAGTCTGTCAGTCTGTCAGTCTGTCAGTCTGTCAGTCTGTCAGTCTGTCAGTCTGTCAGTCTGTCAGTCTGTCAGTCTGTCAGTCTGTCAGTCTGTCAGTCTGTCAGTCTGTCAGTCTGTCAGTCTGTCAGTCTGTCAGTCTGTCAGTCTGTCAGTCTGTCAGTCTGTCAGTCTGTCAGTCTGTCAGTTTGTCAGTCTGTCAGTCTGTCAGTCTGTCAGTCTGTCAGTCTGTCAGTCTGTCAGTCTGTCAGTCTGTCAGTCTGTCAGTCTGTCAGTCTGTCAGTCTGTCAGTCTGTCAGTCTGTCAGTCTGTCAGTCTGTCAGTCTGTCAGTCTGTCAGTCTGTCAGTCTGTCAGTCTGTCAGTCTGTCAGTCTGTCAGTCAGTCAGTCAGTCAGTCAGTCAGTCAGTCAGTCAGTCAGTCAGTCAGTCAGTCAGTCAGTCAGTCAGTCAGTCAGTCAGTCAGTCAGTCAGTCAGTCAGTCAGTCAGTCAGTCAGTCAGTCAGTCAGTCAGTCAGTCAGTCTGTCAGTCTGTCAGTCAGTCTGTCTGTCAGTCTGTCAGTCTGTCAGTCTGTCAGTCTGTCTGTCTGTCTGTCTGTCTGTCTGTCTGTCTGTCTGTCTGTCTGTCTGTCTGTCTGTCTGTCTGTCTGTCTGTCTGTCTGTCTGTCTGTCTGTCTGTCTGTCTGTCTGTCTGTCTGTCTGTCTGTCTGTCTGTCTGTCTGTCTGTCTGTCTGTCTGTCTGTCTGTCTGTCTGTCTGTCTGTCTGTCTGTCTGTCTGTCTGTCTGTCTGTCTGTCTGTCTGTCTGTCTGTCTGTCTGTCTGTCTGTCTGTCTGTCTGTCTGTCTGTCTGTCTGTCTGTCTGTCTGTCTGTCTGTCTGTCTGTCTGTCTGTCTGTCTGTCTGTCTGTCTGTCTGTCTGTCTGTCTGTCTGTCTGTCTGTCTGTCTGTCTGTCTGTCTGTCTGTCTGTCTGTCTGTCTGTCTGTCTGTCTGTCTGTCTGTCTGTCTGTCTGTCTGTCTGTCTGTCTGTCTGTCTGTCTGTCTGTCTGTCTGTCTGTCTGTCTGTCTGTCTGTCTGTCTGTCTGTCTGTCTGTCTGTCTGTCTGTCTGTCTGTCTGTCTGTCTGTCTGTCTGTCTGTCTGTCTGTCTGTCTGTCTGTCTGTCTGTCTGTCTGTCTGTCTGTCTGTCTGTCTGTCTGTCTGTCTGTCTGTCTGTCTGTCTGTCTGTCTGTCTGTCTGTCTGTCTGTCTGTCTGTCTGTCTGTCTGTCTGTCTGTCTGTCTGTCTGTCTGTCTGTCTGTCTGTCTGTCTGTCTGTCTGTCTGTCTGTCTGTCTGTCTGTCTGTCTGTCTGTCTGTCTGTCTGTCTGTCTGTCTGTCTGTCTGTCTGTCTGTCTGTCTGTCTGTCTGTCTGTCTGTCTGTCTGTCTGTCTGTCTGTCTGTCTGTCTGTCTGTCTGTCTGTCTGTCTGTCTGTCTGTCTGTCTGTCTGTCTGTCTGTCTGTCTGTCTGTCTGTCTGTCTGTCTGTCTGTCTGTCTGTCTGTCTGTCTGTCTGTCTGTCTGTCTGTCTGTCTGTCTGTCTGTCTGTCTGTCTGTCTGTCTGTCTGTCTGTCTGTCTGTCTGTCTGTCTGTCTGTCTGTCTGTCTGTCTGTCTGTCTGTCTGTCTGTCTGTCTGTCTGTCTGTCTGTCTGTCTGTCTGTCTGTCTGTCTGTCTGTCTGTCTGTCTGTCTGTCTGTCTGTCTGTCTGTCTGTCTGTCTGTCTGTCTGTCTGTCTGTCTGTCTGTCTGTCTGTCTGTCTGTCTGTCTGTCTGTCTGTCTGTCTGTCTGTCTGTCTGTCTGTCTGTCTGTCTGTCTGTCTGTCTGTCTGTCTGTCTGTCTGTCTGTCTGTCTGTCTGTCTGTCTGTCTGTCTGTCTGTCTGTCTGTCTGTCTGTCTGTCTGTCTGTCTGTCTGTCTGTCTGTCTGTCTGTCTGTCTGTCTGTCTGTCTGTCTGTCTGTCTGTCTGTCTGTCTGTCTGTCTGTCTGTCTGTCTGTCTGTCTGTCTGTCTGTCTGTCTGTCTGTCTGTCTGTCTGTCTGTCTGTCTGTCTGTCTGTCTGTCTGTCTGTCTGTCTGTCTGTCTGTCTGTCTGTCTGTCTGTCTGTCTGTCTGTCTGTCTGTCTGTCTGTCTGTCTGTCTGTCTGTCTGTCTGTCTGTCTGTCTGTCTGTCTGTCTGTCTGTCTGTCTGTCTGTCTGTCTGTCTGTCTGTCTGTCTGTCTGTCTGTCTGTCTGTCTGTCTGTCTGTCTGTCTGTCTGTCTGTCTGTCTGTCTGTCTGTCTGTCTGTCTGTCTGTCTGTCTGTCTGTCTGTCTGTCTGTCTGTCTGTCTGTCTGTCTGTCTGTCTGTCTGTCTGTCTGTCTGTCTGTCTGTCTGTCTGTCTGTCTGTCTGTCTGTCTGTCTGTCTGTCTGTCTGTCTGTCTGTCTGTCTGTCTGTCTGTCTGTCTGTCTGTCTGTCTGTCTGTCTGTCTGTCTGTCTGTCTGTCTGTCTGTCTGTCTGTCTGTCTGTCTGTCTGTCTGTCTGTCTGTCTGTCTGTCTGTCTGTCTGTCTGTCTGTCTGTCTGTCTGTCTGTCTGTCTGTCTGTCTGTCTGTCTGTCTGTCTGTCTGTCTGTCTGTCTGTCTGTCTGTCTGTCTGTCTGTCTGTCTGTCTGTCTGTCTGTCTGTCTGTCTGTCTGTCTGTCTGTCTGTCTGTCTGTCTGTCTGTCTGTCTGTCTGTCTGTCTGTCTGTCTGTCTGTCTGTCTGTCTGTCTGTCTGTCTGTCTGTCTGTCTGTCTGTCTGTCTGTC